>JAHWXV010202136.1:0-12106 GCA_024586415.1 Phrixothrix hirtus | reverse complement strand
TAAAATAAAATAACTATGAAACTAAAAGTCCTAGCTGAATGAAAATTTATATTTGTGGCCATAACTACATTGGTATGCCAAATGAAGAATTTGGTTAAAACTGAATAACTGACAGTTCCACTTTACTTCTGTCATTTTGAGGTATTTTCGTTTTTCACGATTTTCTTGAAATTGGCTCTTATGATTTTTTTAAAACTTAGTAAATTTCTTGGTTATTTCATTCCATTTTACAAAAATCAAGATGTATCTCTAATAAATTTTCGAAAGTCGAGTAACCGGAAGTACTTAGTGATTTAATAGCGAACAACATATCCCAAAAACTAAATATGATATATGAATGAAATTGTATATTTAAGTTTTCTATCTTCTGCACATGAGATGTCAAGAATTTAGGTAAAATCGAAGTACAGGAAGTGTCACTTTATTCTTGTGATTTTTAAGTTTCTTTGGGATTTTCTCGAAAAAAAGCTATAACTTTTAAATAACTTTTTAAATGTGCTACAATTATTATGTATTTAATGCACCTTTATGTGAACTTAACAGTTTTTCTGAAAAAATGCGTTGAAGCAAGTTATCAAAGAAAATTTCCAGTAACTTGATATAAAGATGTTTTGATTTTATCCAATAAACATAAATGAAATTTTTTATTGAAGTAATATTAAAAGCATTACCAACAATAAAATTAAAACAAAATATCAGTTTTTTTCAAAAGCAAAACAATAATTTTAACTAGTTCTAGAGATTTTTGTTGCACCTTGAAAGCAGGAAACCTCATAAGCTAAAGTTATAAAAATTGTGAGTTACATACAAATTGCGGTAAATTCAAATTAATATATTTCCGATTATTTATACCAGTGGCGCCCAAACGTTTAAAAATTTAAACCTCAGGAAAGTAATAACTTATTAGTGATCATACTAATAAGAAACTGAATACCTGGATATACAGGGTGTTCCAGATATAAGAAGCATTATTTAAAACGTGTACACAGACCCTTAGTGAACACAAATCTACAAAAATTTTTAATCTAATTCAAAATTTTTTTTACAAGTTTTCGCATAAACATGAATTACAAATTTGAGTCTGTAATGACCTACATACAACCATGTGTTGTATTTACACCACAGAAAACTTTGTTTATTCATTTAATATCATATTACTGTACTTTAACTGCTTTATGAAAGCCTGAAATCAGATAAGTAAAACTGTTCTTGTAGTAATAATTTCTAGATATTATTTTTAAAATAATGTATTTAAATTTGCTTATTGTCCTCTACATTTATATTAAATAATTAATTATAAAAAAATAATTTATAGTGCAATTTCATCTTGAGTAAACATTGTTTTGTCATAACTAAGAAACAATAAATTGTAAACATAGGACAAAATGAATAATAACCTTTATTCATAATTATGTATTAAATTGATAACCATACAATTTAGACACATAATTGATAAGTGTTTTTTGTAGTGCATACCAAGATGTACTTACTGTTAAAGTAATGTCTTTTATATTCCACACACCCTGTAAAAGGATGGATAATAAATTCGTGAGATCGCGTAGAAACAATTGAATAATTTTTACTTTGTCTTACCCTATATAAAATATAGGTAAAAGAGAAAGTATTGTTTCTGACCAAAATTTTTGATGTTGAAATTTTAGTGGAAATACACATTTTCGGGTCCTTTAAGTACAAAAATCATGTTTTTGGAAACTGATCTGTGTGTGTGTGTATGAACTACGATAATTCGAAAACCTGAAGTCCTAGAAAAACAAAATTTTATATTTGAATTTCTATTCATCATCGCATGTGACCGCAACAATTTTACTAAAGTCGTAAAACCGGAAATGCCACTTTACTCTTGTCATTTTTTGGTATTTTGAGATTTTTCGAAATTGTCTCTAATTATCTTTTTGAATTTAATATATTTCTTAAGACTTTAATGCCCTTTCATATAATCTAGGCAGTTTTTCATAAAATTTTCCATAAAATTGAGTAACCAGAAGTACTTTTGCCGTTAAGTTTGAATAAAATAACTATGAATGTAAAAGCTCTAACTAAATGAAAATTTATATTTGGGGTCATAATCGCCCTTTCCTGCAAAATCAAAAATTTGGTTAAAATTGAATAGCCGAAAGTATCACTTATTTCGGTCAGTGTTGTGTGTGTGCATGATTGAAGAGTGACATGTTTTTATTGAAGTGATTTAATTGTGTGGAATAGTGATACAATTTGAGTTGTGACTATTTAATAATTAAAGACAAAAAGAAGATCTGGATTTAAGGAGGTAACATTCACCCATATTCTCAGGTACACCACTGGTAGTTAAAGGGTTAAAATAGAAAATTTTCTATATTCTTATTCACTGTGCTCCTGATAAAGCCAACTGTGTTGTGCGAAACGTTGAGTATTAAAATAAACTATTTTTCTAAAATTTAATAATTGACCCACTACCTCAAATCAACGAAAACTCCAATACAAAACCATTACAATTATTGTTTCCAAAATAAACATAAATAATATTTGTATTTGTAAACATATGCATATTTGTATATCTATGTACATAAGAGAAAGTCGTGTGTTATCTCACACCACATTTTTAAAAATAAAATTTAATTTTAACATTATCCCGTTTTAACTCAATTTATTTAATCTTTGAGTCTTTTTATGCCTTCACAGAAATGACTTGCTTCAAATCTAGTAAAATACCTGTTCACTGTTGGTGCTGACTTCTTGTTTATGCTAAATTTTTAACAACCAAGAAATGTTTTTAGTTTAGGAAATAATAGAAGTCGGATGGTGAATAAGGATGTGGCAATAATTTAAACTTTAATTTGTCCAACTTCTTAACAACAATGGCACTTGAGAGAGCAGGTGCATTATCATGATGAAACGGCACTTTCTTTTTAGTCATACTCAGTTGTTTCTCAGCAATAAGTTTCTTTAAATCGTCGGAGAGCTGCATAACATTCCCTGTTGATCATATCATTCTTTTCAAATATCCCTTTGGTATCCTAAAACATAGATGCCATCACTTCTGCCGAGAAAACTGCTTTTGATTTTTTTGGAGCTGATTCTCCATGTTTAGTTCACATTTTAGATTATTGTTTCGACTCGGAACTGTAGCAGTGTATTTAAGTTTCATCACAGATGACAAATCACATTTCATTTAACAATCTTCAAGGTTTCAGAACAAAGGTGACAATAAACTTGCTTCTGCTCGATCACTAAGAAGCAGGGCACACTTTTAATGATAGCTTTTGCATATCAAACGCTTCATGCAAAATGTAAACCTGCTCTTTTAAGATACCCAGTGTCTGCTTTTCTGATGCTTTCAATCATTGCTGTTTTTAGTAGTCCACTGCGGGGATCACACTTATTCTTTCCCATTTAAATTTGTTTCCTCATTTTTAAACAGTTGTATATAAAGAGAAAAGTTTGTCCAACATCATTTTCTTATCATTAAGTATTTCGGTAACAACATTACCTTTCTTTAAGAGATAAGAGTTCGATTTTCAATATTGTTCATTTTCAAAAATCACCGGTAGCAAATAGTTCACAAAAACATCAAAATAATACAGTTTATCACACTTAAATCAGATTTGGTTGTTGAAATGAGTAAACATCAGCTCTCACAAGGTGATATTTAATTCTCTGATTACACAGATGGGGAATCATGTGAACTATTCATCCTACCCAAGTAAATGTCCACATTCGCGAAGTAATTCATTACGCAAATCAGCTAAATAATTATCTACCTTGACGTTAATAATTGGAGAATTTGTAAAGATATTCCACTGTTTCTATTCCAAGAAATAATAATGGATGCCATCAATTTACTGGAAAAATTTGACTTTCTATGATATACAGTGTGTCCCAAATTCAACATATCAACATTGCTATGTATACTCAAAATTAAATAAGTAGATGGTGTTTGGGTGCCAATCAAATTTACACAGCTAAATGTTTCATAAATAGGGCAAAAATTTAAAATTTTGTTTTATAATGGTTAATTATCAAGTTTATTAAAACAATCAAAATTAAAAACTAAGAATTAATTAGACTAATTTAGGTAACATATTTAGGTATTATTTAACATTACAAAAAATAGTTCTTAGAAAATATAAAACAAAAAATGTGATATCAATAAATAATGGTGTAGCATTACAACTTGGCATTGCATTGCTGCATTTATACTAGTAATGGCTCAACCTCCATGTCATCATTAGTAGAAGCTTCTTCGGTAGAACTGTCAAAGTGTAAATTAATTATAATTTTTTCAACTGCTTCCTCTGCTATGCCGTCCAAATCCCACATATGCTTCTCTTCAGGTATTGTGATTTACACAATTTTTACATTTTTCTGCGGTTCCTCTAGCAATTCTTTCAGATAAGAGGTGCTTTACTTCTGCAATGGAGTACGAATGATTATTAGAAGCAACATATTGTTTAACTTGAGCCCATATCAACTCAATAGGATTTAGATTGCAATGATACGGAGGTAATCTTAAAATTAGTTGTCCACTGTTTTTAGTAAGTTCATCAATAATATATGGTGTTGGATTCAATAAGTTATATTCTTTGACTAATTGTAATAATTGTACTTTTAATAAGTTGTCGTCCGGTATAATGCTCTTGCCATGAAGCCAATCAATGATTTGCGTTTTCCTCAAATTTTGAACAGGTACTCTGTCAGCTTTCCCATTATGGTAAGGAGCACTATCCATTACAAGGACTGAATGAGGTTTCAATTTAGGAAGAACCCCTTCAAGCCACGTTTTAAAAACCTCTTCTTTCATATCTTCATGAAAATCACCTACATATTTTAAAAAATAATTGTACTACAAACACACAAAGAAAAATGCAATTCTAACCTGTTTTCTTTGGTTCAAAAGTTGAAAGACCTCCGTCCACAAAACCAGAGTCACTACCAATGTGGACAACTATTAACCTCTTTCCTTTGCCTGACGGGTCCTTGATGCCAGTAGAAAGACCTTCAATGAAAGCCTGTCTTGCAGTTTTAATCGTTATATCATACCAAACTTTACTGTGCATATGTTCCGCATTAACCCAAGTTTCATCTCTATAATAAATTTTTCTTCCTTCCTCACGATATTTTTTAATAGCAGTTAAGTATTTTCTTCTCCATAAAATAATGTTTGGCTTTTCAAGCAAAATGGTTTTTCTTGAGCACTTATTGTATTTAAATTCTAATTTTAATATTGTGCGATATAATGTCGAATGACTAAAATTTAGTAACAACTCATCTTGTCAACTGACAGTGCTTTCCCCGTAGTTGGAACTTTGTTTTGAAATTAAAAAGGACTTTTCAAATTCATTAAGTTTCTGAAACATTGTCTTCCCTTTTCTAGTTTTCTTAGGAGAGTGTGTTGTTCCAGAACCTTCAATTTCTTTAATTATGTTCCACATCGTATTTTATCTGATTCCAACTTCAGAGACGGTTTGCTTAACTGTACCAGTCTTACTGTTATTTCACAAATACTTTATACAAACATTATAAGCCATACATCTTTGACCATTTGTTATATGTTTTCCTTTAGAATTTGTAAACGGTGATTGTTCAGTCATAATCGTAAATATACCTAAAATATCAATATGTTTTTATCGTAAAATGATTCATTCAAATTGTAATTACCTGAAAAGCATCACGTAATGAATTCAATGAGTTCTAAAAAGAACTATTTTTAATTAGAGAGCAGATGAATTTAAAATAAAGCAAAAGAAATACAATGGCAGAAGCGGTGTAAACACAACAAAAAGTGTGGTTATATTTTTAACTTCAGGAAATGTCAATGTTGTCATGCCTATTTTATTGACAAGTTTGTTCTACCATCTATTTTTGTGCAATTAATAACATGTTTGTTCCTTGTTAATAATGGGTTTTTATACACATTACTGTTTCCAACTTTACTTTACAACTACACGTTTACTTTATTAAAACTACATATCGTATAACGTTGTTCTATCAACCTATAAGAACTTGCATATTTATTTTTGTACATCTTATAACACTGAATTTTAATGAAATTATCATTTTATAGTTGTGTGAAACAGACATGTTTATTAACCAATGAAAATTAAGATTAAGCGTTCCCTATACTTTCCTTCGCTTTATTCTTATTCAATTTTGAATATAGAGTATTATGAGTCCTAGGGAGATAATTAAATTAGAGATGTTTTGAGAATTTTTATGCTGATTTCAAATATTGCCTGCATTTTAACCTCTGTTTTAGTTTTCAAACTAATGTAAAAAAAAGAAAATTTGTCAATTTCTTCTTTGTTAAATTGCATGGTAAATATTAATTTTATAAGTTTTAGGCTAATACATTATTAAGGTACATTTTAAGGAAAAACATTTTTATATAAACTTCTAGTCCCGATCGTCTTTTGTTTTTAAGTTGTCTACATCAACTTTTTGATTACTTGTTTTTGAATGCATTTTTATTATTGATGTTATTTTTGCATGTGTTAAGGGTTTAAGATTGTTTAGTTTATATTATTCTGATAGATTTTAAACTTATGTTATTATTAATTTTTACTAATTATGTGTAGCTTCATATATAAATATGAACTTTTATTTAAAAAAACAAAAATTCTTTGGTTTGAAGATACCTGAATACATTTAACAAGTGAAAACATTCAGCACAAATTTACAATAAGTAAATGATCATTACTTTGATATCATCAGACTCAATAAATAAATATTTAACAAAATTAGAACTATTATTTGACCCAACACTTTCAACCGTCTAATCCCCCAATTACAGAATTGAAATATTTAATAGAAATATTCAATCATTTTCTGTTTTTATATGAAGAACTTAATTAAAAGGTACAAGAAAATTTGAAATTTTTTATTCACTGCCGTTTTCTATATTGGTTTTTACTCACCTCTTCCTTCATTTCTTTTAAAATTAAATGAAATTTAATGAAGTTCAAGTTCATATTTTCATTTTTCCAGTTTTGCCTTAAAATTTTTCTGAAAATATTCCGGATTATCGTAAATTCTGAATTAGTGTAGTTTTATTGCACAATAAGAACTTAAAATTATTTAGCTTAAGCACTTCTTTAACATGTTAAGTGCCGTCAGAATATTAGTAAACTTTGCTGTTGAGCCAAAACGTTTTTTGCTAATTTTTAGACCGCTTTATATCCACATGGAACATTAACTTAATTAGAATTCATTGTGGTGTCTAAAGCACACAAATTTTTAATGGACCCCTGCGGACCCATACGATAATTGTGTTTGCAATGATGAAGCAGTCCACATCAGCAGTCCTGCATAAATTATTCCTGTGGGCTGTTTCCACCTTGTGGGATAATTTCATTGTTAGATATAAAGGGGTAGTTCAATAATAGCATTCTAATTACCTTTCATATTTTTAATTATTAATGAAATGCAACAATTTTCTGATAAATGTAGAAATATGGAATCTTCTGCATTTTGCCGTTCACATAATATCATTACAATTCTTCACTAATCAGAAGAAAAATGTAAGAACACATTTGTCTCTATGATAAACCCACTTAAACATGTGGTGTTATTAATACCATCTGTGTAAAGAAACTCTGGAAACATTTGGGACAGATAGTGTATGTCATATGCAAGTTAATAAAATTTTAAAAGTAAATTGTAAAGTAAATTTTTAGAGTTCTAATTTTACTACATATTCAACATTTAAACATTTAATAAATAATAATTTGATACAATTTACTTACTTTGGCAATATCTAAGGCATATTTCAAAAGTTGTTTAGTAGTAAGAATTTCACGGTATATTTTTAAATAACTCTGCAATGAACCATGTTGAACAAATTCCATAACCAAGGATACTTCAGGTTCTTGTAATACACCCAAAATTTCAACAATATTGGGATGTTTCAAAGTCTATGAATAAATAAATTTTATACTATATGAAAAGGTAATAAACTTAAACCAAACCTTCATAATACAAATTTCACGTTCAAAGTCTTGCAAACATGTAGAAACAGCTGACCTTTTAAGTTTTTTCACAGCTACTTTACGAGGTTCATAATCTTTATCACCTACATATTCCAAAGTTCCTTTATATACTTCTCCATAGAAACCCTGTAATATATAAAATCACACTTTGTCTGTGCAAAAGTAACCACTTACTTGTCCTATACGGCCTTGTAAAACGACATTACAATCTGCGTCTAATTCAAATATGCTCTGCAAAGAGCCAATGCTGTCTAAAGAAGTTGCTGAAGTGGCAACAGAAAAATTAAAATTTGATAGAATGGTTGAAAAGTTCCCTGATGCATCATCTTCATTATTTGACATGTCCTTTAATAAAATTGTAAGAAATCAATATTTAAAATACAAAACAAATGTAAGTTCAAACATATTACCTGAGAATTAAAAAGCCAACTTTGTTCAAAATTAGCTGTCTTGTCTAAGTTAGAAGAAGAAGATAAATCACTGTCAGCTTCACTCATATCTGATACTGAAATGAGTTCATCTTGATATCCAATAACAGCAGTGCTTTCTAGAATTATTTATTTAATAATTATTTTGTTTTTAGGCATTTATTCACCTGTTGTATTTGAAAAAAGACTATTAACTGATGAAGAACTGACCATACTTTGAGAACCCATATTGGACTTAGTAAATACTTTTGCATAGGAATGTACACGTCGTGAATTATAAACTGTAGAAAAACAAATATTATTTTAAAGTATGCAATAAATATAAAAATGTATTTACCCTGATAAAAAGTTTGATTAATATCTCGCATCAAAGCTTGAGGTTGTTTCCGATGATGCGGATCAGCATCCCAACATTCGCGCATTAACTGATAAATATTATTTGGACAAATTGGTGGTTGAGGTAGTCTTTTACCATTTGTATAAAACTAAATTTTATATAAGTATATTAAAAAAAGTTAACTACTTTAAAAATTTTGAGTTTTCATTAGCATTACAAAAAATTTTACATTTTTTTTGAAATATAATTAACAAGCAAGTTTAAAGTATAAATAAATAAAAATATTCTTATGTTCACAAAGAAAGTTCGGAACAAGAAAAATCCTAAAAGTTTAAAATTTTGTATAAATTAAATATACACATGTACAAAGGCCCTTCCTTAGTGAACACAAATTTGTAAAAAATATTAACAGTAGTAATGCTAATTTCCATTCTTTAAGTATAACTATTTGTTTAAGTAATTTTATTTCATGTTTTTTCTTAGGTTATACAAAGGTTGCTATTTATGTATTTGGAATAATAAACAAGAACAAATATTTATTATTTAAAATGGTGTTATTGTTTTACAAAATATTCTCCGCAGCGATCGATACACTTTTACTTTCGTTTGAACCAATTTTCATAGCACTTTTCCACTCCGATTGAGGTATTTCCAAAATCTGCAATCAGAATACATCAACTGTTTTTTCTGGCATCGAAAAGCATTGACCATGTAGTTTATTCTTCATATATGGGAACAAAAAGAAATCATTGAGTGCCAAATCAAGACTGTACAGGGGCCGATATGTCAGTGATCGCATTGTCTTGGTAAAGAATGATCCTTAGTTGCTTGCTACTTTTTTCTTATTTCAAACTAATGGTTGTGTACCATTCACAATTTACCATTCTATAATCCTCTAGTGGCACTGTAGCCACATATCCATTTATCCCAAAAAAGCAGGCGAACATTTGCTTTGAAGTGCTTCTTGCGCGAACAACTTTTGAGGGATGTGGTTTATCTTGGAAGACCCATGCAATTGACTGCTGTTTATTTTTGGGCTCATGTGCATAGATCCAAGATTCGAAACCTGTATAGATGTTATACATGGCTTTTGACATATCACAATTGCACCAATCGACATGAGCTTGTTTTTGCAATTGTCAAATTATGCAGACTCCAATGCGCAAAAATCGTTTTCACAGCTAAATGATCATGTAAAATCTTGTGTATGCTTGTAATGCACATGTCCAAGGATGCCTCAATCTCATGGAAAGTCCCTTGACGATCTTGCGTTATTAGTTCTTGTACAGAATATATTGTTTCTGGCACAACCATTGATTTTGGACAATTTTGTTTAAATTCATCTATGAGAGAAAGATGGCTAAGATTGAATTCACTAAACCAATGATATACAATGGTTTAAAATGGCGCTTCATTGCCAAAAGTTGAAGGGAGTTAATCAATCAACTGTTGTTGAGATAATCCACGTCGAAAGTTATAGTAAATCATTGTACAAAAGTGTTCATGAATTAATTCCATTTTTTTACTGCAAAACAAAACAAAAATAGCATCTGTACGACAAAACGGTCTGAGTATGTATATTGTTAAAAATGTCAAATTTGATGATGGATATAACAGATGGCACTTTACATCACCAGTGTTGCCAATTCTAGATATATAAATAGTAATCCTTGTACTAGAATTGATGTCAAATATGTTTGCTTTGTTTAGGGACATACGCAATTTGTAGCAAAAAAACCTAAAAAGAATGATGAAAAATTATTACTAACAGTCCAGATGGAAAAATTAACACAAGCTAAAAGTCTTAGAATAATTATGATTATGTATTAAACAAATGTATTTAAACTTTAGCTATTTATAAAAAATGTCAAAGCACAAAAATGTTTTATTTATTTATTTTATTTACATATATTCATGTTACTATTAGTACACCATTTGAATTATATGCACAAGGGCAGTCTGATAATTAGCTGGATTCCAAGAGATGGCGTCACTGTCAAATACAATCTGTTGGTAGGCTGCATGTAAATTTTTAGTGATGTATGTCATTTAGTTTATGTTTGACAGCCATAAAAAGCGAACAACTTGTGCATTGATTAAGCATTATTTTTGCATGAAAAAACTGTGAAAGAAACAAAGGAAAAGCTTGATAAACATTATAGCACATCTGTTCCAGTGAATTCAACTGTGATTTATTGGTTTGCAGCATTTAAACATGATCGTAAACATGAAGATCATTCAGGTCAACCAATCGAAGTGACCATCAAAGAAATGATTGATAAAATCCATGATATCGTTTTGGAAGATCTACGAGTGAAAGTGCATGAGATAATTGACATCGTAAACATCTCAAAAGAACGAATGGGTAACATTTTGCATGAACATTTACATATGAAAATGTTGTCGGCAAGATGGGTGCTGCATTTGTTGACAATTGAACAAACACGCAATCATGTGGTCATTTCAATTTTTGTGTAGATTCATATCCGTAGATGAAAGATGGATCCACCACTACACACCTGAAACAAAACAATAATCAAAACAATGGGTTGAAGCTGGTTCAAGCGCACCGAAGAAAGCAAAAGTGGTTGCAACAGCTGGAAAGGGTTTGGCGACTGTTTTTTGGAATGCACAAGGAGTAATACTCATCAATTATCTTAAAATGCAAAAAATGATCATAGATTATTATGTGGCATTAATTGACAGATTGCACGTTGAAATAAACGAAAAAAACGACCACATTTGACAAAAAAGAAAGTTCTTTTTCATCATGACAATGCACCAGCTCACACATCATGGAAAACTCAACAGAAATTGGATAAACTATGTTACGAATTGCTTCCGCATCCACCATATTCTCCTGATCTAGCTCCCTGTGACTACTTCCTGTTCCCAAACCTGAACAAATGACTTGGTGGAAGGAGATTTAAATCAAATGAGGAAGTTGAATGGGAAACTGATGCATATTTTCGAGGACTTGATAAATCATACTACAAGGATGCCTAATGAAATTGGAAAAACGTTGAACTAAGTGTATCGAGCTAAAAGGAGACTATGTCAAGAAATAACATGAAATCATGAAGAAAAAGTTGTGTTCTTATGTTCAAACTGGCCATTTATCAGAATGCCCTCATACACTACCGTCCATAAGTATTTGCCCACCTAGCTAAGTTTCTTATACTCAAGAATTAAGAACATGAATGTAAAATTTATTTAAATATATAAGTACACAAAGTAAAATAATTAAATATTAGACTCGTCAATGTGTCCACCCTTATTTTTAATAACTGCTTTACAGAGTTTAGGCATTTTGGATATAAGTTTATTTAAATAAGTGCCTGAAAGTCTTCTCCATTCTT
>JAHWXV010202124.1:0-22118 GCA_024586415.1 Phrixothrix hirtus | reverse complement strand
AAACTGAAGGTCCTAAATGAATGAAAATTTGTATATGAGATCCTAACTACCTTTGTATGCTAAATCAAGAATTTTGTTAGAATCGAATAACCGGAAGTACGGCCTTATTTCCGTTTTGTTTAGATATTTTCCAAATTTTCGGTTTTTCGCGATTTCCTTAAAATTGGCTCTAACGATTTTTTAAAACTTATTTCATTCCTTACTCATTTAATGACCTTTCATATAATTTAGGTCGTTTCTCAGAAATTTTTCCGTAAATTGAGTAACCGGAAGTAACTTCACCGTTAACTTAAAATAAAATAACTATGAAACTAAACGTTCTAGCTGAATGAAAATTTATATTTGTGGCTGTAACTACATTGGCATGCTAAATGAAGAATTTGGTTAAAATCAAATAACCGGAAGTTCCCCTTTATTTCTGTCCTTTTGAGATATTTTCCGAATTTTTGTTTTTCACGATTTTCTTGAAATTGACGAACTTTTTTTAAAACTTAGTAAATTTCTTGGTTACTTCATTACGTTTTACATGACTCAAGCCGTATCTCTAATAAATTTTCGAAAGTCGAGTAACCGGAAGTACTTGGTGTATTAATTGCGAACAACGTATCTCAAAAACTAATTATGATGTATGAATGAAATTGCATATTTAAGTTTTCTATCTTCTTCACATGAGACGTCAAGAATTTAGGTAAGATCGAATGACCGGAAGTGCCATTTTATTCTTTCAATTTTTAAGTTTTTTTGGGATTTTCTCGAAAACAGCTATAACTTTTATTTTTAAATGTTCTATGGTTATTATGTATTCAATGTCCCTTTACGTAAACTTAACAGTTTTTCTGAAAAAATGTGTTGAAGCAATTTATCAGAGAAAATTTCCAGTAACTTGGATGGCTGACCGTTACAATTATTGTTTCCATAGTAAACGTAGGCAATAGATTGATTTGTATACACTATTGGCATATGTGGCATATGTGCGTAAGAGAAAGTCGTGTGTTGTTTCACACCAGATTTTTTAACTCTTAAAACTAATCTGTTTCTATTAAAGCGTTTAGAAAATGTAAATAAATATGGTTGGGAATTGAGCTGAACTTAAGAAAGAAATGAATTCAAACCTTGGCAAGATGTATCATCCTCAAACATTATTAAGTTACTGAAGCCCACTCCAGAGGGAAAGTGACTTATTAAATTTAAAAAAAAAGAGGACCTAAAACGTAGCCCTGCAGTACACCACCATTCATTTATTCATTTATGCAGATAACTTGCTGCTTTGCTGAGGGATTAGGAACTAAGCAGATATTTATTTTTCCCCTAATCCACATTTGTTTAATTTTTCGGTTAGTATTTTATGGGATATATCAAATGGTTTGCTTAAATACAATACATTTATTATTTTCATCTACATTATCATAAAAATTGCATACAAAATTGGCAATTCCCGATTGAGAAGATTCATCCTTTATAAATCCATGCTGACTATTTGTAACGATTACGTATTTATTTAGGTAAGTATTTATTCTATTAAAAATAACCGTTTGGAATTTTTTTGATATTGTAGCTGATAGCACAACTGACCTATAGTTATCGACACAATATTTATCACCTTTTTTAAAGAGCATAACAACTTTGGCAATTTTAAGTACACTTGAAAATATTCCATCAACAATTAACAAATTTATTAGGATAGTTAAAGGAGTTACAATAAAATTAACGGTTTTTCTGAGAACATTAACATTTATATTATCAGTAGCACAACAATTAGAAGGTTATTGATTATATTAAATAAATAAGAGTTGTTTACATAGTTTATGAACATTAAGCGCAGCAGGATTTATCTCCGAAATATTGTTGAACATTGTCTTTCTTGTTTATTATGCTTGAACACTAACGTAAATTTTTATTTCTGAGCCCTTTTGCAATTCAATATTGGTTTTCCACGTTTACTAAGGTTTATTATTATTATTAAGTTCTATTTTGATTCATATTGTAGTACTAAAAAACTAAACTGCAAGCTTACTGTATTATTAACAAATATTTTTACTCTGTTTTAAAGCTACTGAATATTAAGGTGCACTTATACGATATCAAATTATAGACAAATAAGTACCCCATAGATTACTTTAATAAAATATGGGATGTTTCATTTGAAAAACTTCAGAACTTGTATTTGAAGATTACGATCTGTTAAACAAAAATTATGAATAAACCGTATAAATAGTTCAAATGTAGTAGCAAATACAAATAAAATCCACCTAGATAAAGCCTTGATTAAGTTTTAACGAAAAACTAACACAAGCTAAATTAGATATTGTAATCTAAATGAACGGTCGATAACCCAAAAATAATTTAAAATTCATAACTTGATAACTTAATAAGGCGCTATTGGACTAGAATAAAATAGGACTGTATAAAGAATGTACAGGGGCTTAATTTTTACTAAATAGTACGTTGGACGCTATTTAAAAAATATATATGCTCTTATGTGCCACACATTTTTTACACACCCAGTAAATGTGATACTAATTTTAAATTACGCAGTATTAAAACCCATTAGCATTCCTTACATTACTTTTTTATCAGAATAGCATAAATCTATAATCAAGGAAGGAATTGCTAAATAGACACCTTGTATAGATTTAACATATACTCAGTGACATAGAAATTGCAACACCAAGGGTTGGAATTTCCGGATGAAATTTGACAGGAATGTTTACATATGTTATAGTAATAAATAATCAAAATTTAGGAGGAAAATTTTTATTAGATAAACAACATTTTAGAATAATTGTTAATGCGGCCTTTCTAATTTACACATTCATTTACATGCCGAGGCATTGATTGAATAAGGTAGTTTATCTCGAGTTGGGGTATTGTCTCCCATGCAAGTTGCGCCTCATGTCTCAAGCCATCCAAAGTCATAGGACGACGCTGCAAATTTCGCAACCTTCTACACATTATGAAAAGATCCGGAGATCTTGGAGGCCATGGCAAAAGATGAATCTGGGCCTGCTGAAAGAAGTTCAAGGAAAATCTTGCTACATGTGGACATGCATTATCTTGCTGGAATAATGGACCTTCGAGTTCATGTAGGTATGGCAGAAGACGTGTCCCAACCACCTCCGCAATATACCGTTGTAATGTCATATTGCCTTAAATGAACATCAAGGGAGACCTGCTGCAATAAGTAATCACACCCCAAACCATATCACCTACAGTACAGTGTACGTGCCCTTCAACTGTAAATCGAAGATTTCGTCGTTCACCTCGTCCTCTTCTGACTTTCATACGACCATCATGCATTCCTAAACAAAATCTAGATTCGTCGCTAAAGACAACACGACGCCATTCAAAATTTCAATTGCACCATTGTAACCGTTGCTGACAATGTTTGCAGTCAAAGGAAGCACAAGTTGCGGACGATATGATGTTAACCCGAAACTTTGAATTCGGCGATAAACTATTCTAAGGGTTTCAAAGCGACCTTCGTCACCAAACCATTGGTCAGCAACTGCCCGAGTAGAGGAAAATCGTTCTCTAAATTCCAATTGCCCTAAGCGACGGCCTTGACGCTCATTTGTTCTTCTTAAAACCCCTATTCCTCTTTCACGCTGTTCGTGGCCATCTTCAAACCATGCACGACACAATTGCATTACAGTAGACAGTTTTCAATTTACACGGTTAGCAATTTCCCCAAATGTAAAACCAGCTTCACGCAAACCAATAATTCGCTTAATTGACTGTAATATCCTCTAATATACTCCAGACATGATCAAACAGACAAAACACGTTAACAAAGGAACAACATACAAAATAGTATTAGTTAACAATGAGAAATAAAAACAAATCGTACGAAAACCACAGACCGAGAAAGTTAGCAAAATATAACAACTGCCGGATGTGGCGTTATCAGATTACCACTTGATCTCAACAGTTCATCAATTATTACTTAATGTCAACCCAACAGATCTACCAACTTTGATTAAGACATCTCTGCTCCTTCTTGGTGTTGCAATTTTAATGTCACTGGGTATATTCTAGTTAGATTTATTTGCATTGCAATACCTTGTATAAACCAGCTGTGTAAAGTTAGCCCCCCTTTTTGAAAACATTAAATTTTTCTTTTAGTAAACGTTTGCTCACGAATGCCTCTTTGGAATTTTCGTTTGCCCCTGCCTAGTTTTTAAAATATAAGTAATTCAAATCTGGGAGAGGCTAACTTCACACTGGCACCCCTTATCAGAAAATGTACATTTTTTTATTGCAAACGTTTGCTCATCTTTGCCCACGAATACCTCTTTGAAATTTTCGTTTGTCCCCGACTAGTATAAAAAATACAAGCAATTCAACTTTATTGCAAAATGTAAATTGTTTGTATTGTAAACGTTTGACCATCACTTTCACACTCATGTCCCTTTAGAATTTTAGTTTTCCCCATCTAGTTTAGAAAATATAAGAAATTCAAATCTAGGGGAGGGGTTAATTTCATACTAGTTCTCCTCTTGCTTATTGCAAAATATAAATGATTTTTAATGTAAACATTTGCTCACCAACACCCTTTGGAAAGTGTCTTATAGTTTCTTTATGATGCTCCATATTTCGTCGTCCATTTGCGAGTGAGGTGTTTATGTATATATACAAGGGTTGTACAGTATTTACCGTATCTGGCATATCAAACAACATTACTTTTCTATATAGTCACTGTGCACTTAAAAACACATATTCCAGCTATATTCTAAGATAGAAACTCCTTTTCAGAAAACTCGACATTTTGATTGCAGAAGTATTCTTAAACTGCTGTCATTGTACGTCATCGTTGCTGTGAAATTTGGTTCCTATGTAACGTTTCAAATCGTAATGAAAGGTACATGTGGAAGACAAAGAATTTACATTCTACTCGGTGATAGCTCGCTCGTGTGGGGCGGGTCCCGGTGTTGTTCTCAGTAACCCGGAAGACTATGTTCATCTGGCTTCGCGTTCGGTATATACGTGAAATGATTATTTATTGGGGGACGTCGTTTGTTAAAATGACGTCTTTCGGACTTTGGTCATGAAACGAACTTCGGTAATATTTAATTGATAATCGTTTCGGTTTGCGGTGGTATTAAAAAGAAAGGTAGTAATAATAATTTGTTTACAAGATTAAACGGAAATTAAAATTATAATAGTTCGAAATGAAAACAAAATAAAAGTATTTTTCTGATAGCAGACAAAATGGATTAACTACAATCATTCATGTATGCATGAAAAGTTAGCTTTGTATGAGATCTAGTCGGCTATCAATGTTTAATGTCATCGGGACATTGATACAAGTTGTCGGCGCGGCGTGTTCTGTCTGGGCCAAGTTCTGCGTTCCTGCTATGTCTGAGAGCGAAATTCGGCAATATGCTTCGGGATAAGAGCACGGGCGCGTCGCTCTGGGCGGCTGCCGTGTACGTAGTTTATACAGGGGACGGATATTTGATGCGGTGGCGTTAGCGTATACTCGCGAACTTTCTTGCCACTCAGTATCGCTAAGCGTTACGACGGCTGGCGTCCTTTGCAGATCAACACATAGCAACTCGTCTGCAAATGACGGAATGTTTTAAATGACGAGTAACCTCAGTACAGCGTAGCTGTGCGTCCGCTATCAATACAACTCAATGCACAACGACGTTGATAGGCTATTGGCATCGGGCACAAATAGTTTCAGAGCAACTTGTTTGTGATCGACCCAAAGTCGATTCTGTTGCAGGTTCGGCGGTGGTAACGCCAGGGATACTCGGTTACGAGGATTCCTGAGGTTATATTATTCTACAATTCATTCTGTATTCATTACAGAGCAACTTGAGATAGAGCGTTGTTCTAGAGTCTGTATAGCATGCGGCACTTTTTACCGATTTTTAATATGAATGGTATTCAGGATTTTAGCAGTCTTGGCGAGTCCAGAAGACGTCAAGTGAAGATCGCTGCAAAATTTAATAACAAAAAAGCTTGACTTCACAGAAAAGCTTTTACGGTCTATGCGCGAGGCAATATCCCGTAATGAGTCTCATACGAAGACTGACTTTCAATTCGCAAAAACATCTTACTTATAGTTAAATTCATATTCGCGTTCTTTATTCACTGAATATGGATTTCGACGGTTTTCTTTGTCTGCTATCTAATCAGTTCGCATAACAAATACATTTGCTTTTTACAAATCGTTGCAAGACCTGACGCAATATTACGTAATAGCATTTAATTAGTTTTCTTTATTTAATTAATATTTAAATCGGTTGAAATTGTTGCGTAGGTTAACTATTTTGGTTCTTAAAACAATTATGATTGATTTTGGACAGTAAGCGGTGATTTATGCGTCAGGTTGTGCAATATTTATTGATTAACTTATAGCAGGTTTTATAACAGCTTTTAATTAAGCAATTGTTTCTTTTGCAATTAAACTGGACCTAGGCATTTAACTATTTAACACTTTCTTAAAGTTTGTTTTGTCTTTAATGAAGTCTTAATTGTTACACTTCCAGAATCACTAATATAGCAAAAATACGTAGAATTCTCGGAATTCCATTAGATTGGGTTTCGCAGTAATACTACGGTTCCTCGGGAAACGTCACACCTAGAATACTTTCTTTTAGATTTGGAAGTAGATAAAAATCGCTAGATGTTAGGAGTTCACAATCAACATCGTGAATTGCGCTCTTCAACTGTAACAGAGCAAGCTAGAAAACTTGTTGAATTCTTGCTAAATAACGCTAATTTGCTTCTGGAGTGGTGTGCCATTTCAAATGCTTGTTATTTTTGCTAAACACATAGTTGTTAACCGGCGATCTTGTTTAATTAAGTTACATACATGATCAACATATTCTTGTTGAGTTCCTACAGTTTACGGTCGTCCAGCACCTTTTTCCCATTCGCAACTGTTCTACCACATCGGAACTCCCAACTCTCTTTCCTAGCTAATAAGAAAGAGGGTCACTTCAAGTTTTTTGGTGTAAAACCTTCCTTCTGCATGTATCGTTAGGTAAAATACTAATAACAAACATGCTCATTTCGCATTTGTATTATTTGATAGAATATTTTGAAAATTTATTCTCTATTTCTTATCCTGTTAAGGACTTATGTAACGTATACCTAAAATTGAGTACTAAATACCTTTAATGTTTTAATTATAATTTGTTTGCTTCAATTAAAAAGTTATTTTGTTTCTTGAGATTCAGTTACCCGTTAATGTAATTTATTTTTGCTAATGATTTATGTAACATTTCATGATAACACCCTGTATGTATTTTTATTTCATTTCGTCATTATTTGTAATTATTATAAAATTAATTTGTTTCTTCGTTTATAGATAAATAAACAGGTAATAACCTAGTAATTGATATCTGTAAACAAACGCTAAAGTTCAAAGACAAGTCATGACCTGGATAATTTCGTTTTCTTCCGAAAATAGATTATGTTTATCGCCTTTTAGTAGCAAAATTTTGTTTAAATAATTCTCACAGTCTAATCCGTAAATGTTTAATTATTAAGGTATCAACTAGTTTCACCTATAAAATTAGGCATTTTCAAGATAATTAAAATTAGCCAAACATGTCAAAGAAATATAAAAGTGCGCTCAATAGGTATTATAAAATTAGTATAAGGTAGAAACGGTGGTCCATACATATAAGTGATTGCTCTAGTAATTAAAATTATAACTAGAACCTCTTATTAAAAACATTAAACAAATTAAAATTATTGTATATATAAAATAGACGAAAATATATGTGTTATCAGCTAAATGGAAATTTCGAATCAATAATTAGCGATTTTCCGGTTAACGTTAATTAAATACATAATTTTAAGAACATTTTCAAATCCGCTATCTGTCTATCTATCCATACATATAATTTAATCCATGATTTATTTTCAGATAAATGTGGAATCAGTTTTAATTGTTTTGTAAAGCAATCAATTCTTTAAAGATATCCCTGATAATTATTAACGTACATTAACATAATTAATTTGCCAAATTAACCATTTTACTGCATTGTTTGTTTATTTTTCGAATTACGAGGCAAAGTGTATATAAAGTCGAAATATGCTTGCTTTGGAAAATCATAAATACAAGGTAGAAATTCAAATTTTGTAGAGTCTATTCTTCTCCTTCGAGCGAAGAAGGTTTTGAACAAGACTTTTGAGAAACGCTCTTAAAGCGATAGTCCATTCCATATTTTGCAAAATATTCGATTGAGACGTAATATTTAATTTATATTTTGAATTATTTATTACAAAAACCGTTTAGTATTCGTTATTCCATAACGCGTTAATGGAGAACGTATATTAAAATCAGGATCCCAGCTAATAAAATTTATTCAGAAGGCGTAAATTAATTTATTTAATTTAAATTCTTTAACTGTGAAACATTTCACGAGAATTTGACAAGGTTTAATCAATTTTTAGAACAGCTGTTATACCGTTTGCCATCAAATAATAAACATCGAATTAAATTTGGTTATTAGCGTTGTCTTTACCTGAAATTAACATCCCTCGACATTGAAAAACGTCGGGTATACTAAGCCTTTTATAACTGGGTGATAGTCTCCGTTATTCTTCTTAGTCAGTATTCCGTTCAATATCGTTTTTGAAGATGTCGATTACCCACAACATGCACCAATAGTCCTTAAAGATGATAATAACCTAATAATCAGCACTGTTGATATCAACACAAATTAACATAACGGTAAAGCAAAGTAAAACTGTTACCGCATAACTACATGTAGGCTCAGACACCTTTAATGAACAAACCAATGCGTCGATGTCATTGATTTTTGGTCAAATCGAAATGAATACATTCATACGACCCCTGTTGCGATTTAAAATAAAGGGCTACAGTACACATTTGTTTCTGTAAAGGTTATTACTTAAACTAAAATTAATTTTGAAATAGTCATTGTATAAAACAATTTATTATAAAGAATCTTTATTGATAATATTAATAAATATAAATATGTATAAATTAAAATCTGTACAGAATCTATAACATGCATTTTAAAATATAAACACAACTAGTTAGAAAATAAATCTCATTTAAAACTTAACTGCATTGGTTAATAATAAAACTTAATAATGAAGTTTCTGCAAGGTAATAATAGAATACAGCGCTAATTACATAATAAAGTGTTTAAATGAAATACTCTGATCAGAATTAATGTTTATAAAGCAAATCCGATAATTTTTCATAATTAAAAATTCATTTTTGAAACTATTCATAGTGAAAACCGAGCTGCAGTTCACGATCAAGTAAAACATGTAACCTAGGTCACACACAAAAGTGCACAACCTCTTAAATCCAAACCAATCCTTTTCCATAAACCCGTTTCTATAAAATATATATTTCCACATCCCTCGTTACTTAATTTCAAGTTAGCTTTAGATGAAAATAACTTTCTTTATACAACCGATTATGCATAAATTGACACAACGAGCTTGAAAGAGCCTGCTTCCTAAACCGCAAACCCGGACCCACTCTTCTACTGAAAGCAACTCGAGGCATTTTACGCAGACTTTGTACCTCAAAGAGCAGGTTTGAATGTACGAAAGTTCAACGTTACACTTATTTCTGAACGGTATCACAACATAATATATATGTGGTAGGTAAATGATGTTTCTTACCACCGACAGCGCCTAGCGCCTAGTCACTTTCATTTACTTCCAAAACTAAAAGAAGGTACTCTAGGAACCAAATTTCACAGCAACGATGACGTAAAATGACAATAGTTTAAGAGTACCTACCTTTGCAATCGAAATCTTAAGTTTTTTGAAAAAGGAGTTTCTATCTTAGACTATAGCTGGAATATGTGTTTTTAAGTGCACAGTGACTATGTAGAAAAATAATATTGTTTTATATGCCAGATACTGTAAATACTGTACAACCCTCGTATATGTACATACACACCTCATTCGCAAATGAACAACGAAATATGAAATTACGTGTTCAATTCCATATCATAACGAAACTACAAGAAACTTCCTAAAGGGCATTCATTATTAAATGTTTATATTAAGAAAAATTTATATTTTGCAATAAGCTGGAGGAGAGCTAGTGTGAAATTAGACACCCCCAAGATTTGAAATGCTTATATTTTCTAAACTAGAGGGGGGGGGACCAAAATTCTAAAGGGGCATGCATGCCAAAGCAATGGTCAAACATTCACAATATCAACAATTTACATTTTGCAATAAAACTGGAGCGTGTTTAGTATGAACTTCGCCGCCCAGAATTAAATTTCTTATATTTTTATACTAGACGGGGACAAACGAAAATTTCAAAGTAACATTCTAACGTTTATACGAAACGCCATAATAACGCGAAACGCGATCTAAAATAATTCCTAAAAGTTCTACGCATTTTCGCTAAATTAAGAAATACGGAAGTGTAATTAATAAGGTTGAATTAAAAACTTCCCAATCTCTAAGAAAGTGTCAAATACCGTGCGCGAGTTTAGTTTAAATTAATAATAGAAAATTGCTTAACTGAAAACTGTTGTAAAAATCCTATAAACTAATTAAATAAGATTACGCAACCTGATGTAAATGTTATCCGTTACCGTCCGAAATTACTCAAGATCGCTTTGATAATCAACCACAAGAGACAGAAATAACGATTTCCGATTATTGAAATATTAATTAATTAGCAAATAACTAATTAAGAATATTACATCATGTTGCGCAATCGAATTGTTTCAACACATGCAATTGTTATCCATATCAGCGAGATAACAAACAAAAAAAACAGCCAAATCAGTATTCGCGGAACGAGAACGCGAATACCAATTTAAGTATAAATATGACGCGTTCACGAACCGAAAATCAGAGCCTACGAGGAAGACTCCGGCAGCCATTGAGGGCGGCCCAAGGCGATTGTAAACCTCCGTGAGTAAGAGGAGCCACAGAAGTGTGCGACTTCGTTCACTAGAAAAAGTGGGCGGAGTCATACGATAACGGTGGCTACAAATACTTAAACATCAGGTCTTGAATCGTTCAGGGTGTAGGTGTAAAGAGGTTTGATTACCTTGGTATACCGCTTGCCAAGAGGTTCATCGTTCCGAAAATCAGTCTTCATAGGAGGCTCTGTACGGGACGTTGCCTAGCACAAATACCGTCAAAAGCTTTTCTAGCCAATAAAGCTATTTTGTTAATAATTCTTACAGCAAGTCGACGCGACCTCCCTAGCAACGCCCATCTGTGGAAAGTCTGATTGAGATTCAAAACCGTTAGGAGCGTGATATGCTAGAATTCTTAATACAAATATTATAAACTAGACCGTTACGAGGTCGTTTGTAGCTACGTTGCTACGTAGCTGGTTGCAGACGACGTCGAATGCCTTTCAACGTCGTTGTGTGTTGTGTTGTAGCGATAGCGGACGCACATCGATGCCGATCCTAGACTATTCACCGAACGCAATCGTCTGTCATTTGTAAATGTATAGCTAGGTTGAGATTTACAAAAATGGTGCCGAGCATCCTTCAACGTCTCCGTGCGTTATGTTGTAGAGATGGCGGACGCACGTCGACGCTAAGCCAAGACTGTTCCCCAAACGAGATAGCCTATTGTGTGCAAATGTGTAGCTGGGTTGCGATTTATAGAAACGACGCTATTTCGACAGAAACGGTTGGCGCCTATTGTGTGGTATCTCTGGTCAGGGGTACACGCCAACCCCACACCGCCGTCCGGCCCAGTGCAAGCTACACCCAAAGGGCCGTTGAGAGCGACGCTCGTATATGTAGACCTCTGAGCATACCGCTAGCCCGTACATTCACATATATCAGGAGAAGAGAAATTGAGCGAGCCTGGGAAACTTACGCCCACCGCCCGCTTGTGCCGCGATTGAATTTGCGACACGCCCGTCTCCGAGTCTCATATAAACCTCGACATAATTTACAAACGCTAACATTCATAGATAATTTATTTTGTTTGCTATCTTAGATTTTTAATTATTTTTTTAACAAACTAGAATGATTTTAATTTTAAGTTCCGTTTATATTTGAGTTGCTTCATTATTTATGACCATTGATTTGTTTATTTATTTTTACCGTTGGAATTACTTATTTATTTATGTCAATAAACTAGTTTTATTACATAGCTATTCAATTCCGCCGATGACCGAAATGAACATTGAATCGAAGTTCGTTTCGTGATTAAAATTCGAGCGACGTTATTTAGCACAACCGGCGTCCACCGTAATTAAGCCATTGCACCGTAGTTTCGACCACCCGAATAATCGAAACGGGGGTACGCAGGACCAATATAAACTACACAAAGAACCACCCCTCACGGGTAGAACGCAAGTTCTTCATTCCTTGTGTGACGTTTCAGTCCTTACTGAAAGGTATAAGAGGCATTAAGAACTTGAGTTCTTCCCGGTGGTAGCTTTTAGTCGTGTGCGGTGGTTATTCGTGTAGTTTGTAATCCTGCCTCGACGATTCGGGTGGTCGGAGTGACATGGAAATGGCTTTCTTGTGATGGACGTCGTTTATGCTAAATGAAGTCGCTCGAGCTTCGGTCTCGAAACGAACTTTTATTTACTGCTCGATTCGGTCAACGGTGGAATTGAAAAGATATGTTGTGATACTAATTTATTAACAAAATAAATAAATAATTTTCACAGTGTAATCAAATAAACCAATTAGTATCCGTTAACAATGAATTAACTCAAATATATCTAGAACTCAAACTTAAAATCATTCTATGTTATAAACAAAGTAAATATGAATGTTCGCGTTTATAAATTGTACCGGAATTCATATAAGACTCGAGACGCGCAAATCTCTAGCTTCGCTCACTTTCTGTTTCCCCGATACTCGTATATGACAGCACGAGATTGCTATATGCTTTGTGGTCTACACAGACGGGCGTCACGCCTAAGCGTCACTCTCGGCGTAGTTGGTACTGAGACTGACGGGGACAAGATATCGGCGTGTCCCCGTGACCAGAGATGCCACTCGATAGACGCCGACCGTCTTTGTTGAAATAGCGTCGTTAGTGAACCGCCACCTAGCCACTCATTCACTAACAACACGCTACCTTGCTCGTGGGAATCGTTTCAGTTCGGCGTCGGTGTGCGTCCGCTATCGCTACAACACAACACATAACGACATCGACTGCGCTAGGCGTCGTTTCTGTAAATCGCAACCTAGCTACACATTTACACACGACAGGCAAGTGTATTCGGTGGCTGGTCTCGGATCGGCGCCGATGTACGTCCGCTATTGATACAACACAACGCACAACGATGTCGACGGCGCTCGGCGTCGTTTCTGTAAATGGCAACCTAGCTACACATTTACAGACGACGGGCGAGTGTATTCGGCGGATAGTTACGGATCGGTGTCGATGTGCGCCCGCTATTGATACAATATAGCACACAACGACGTCGGCGGCATTCGGCGTGCCGGTGAGCGGTGCTTAGGAAGCTGCGTCGACCAGGTTATAGCAATTATTAACAAAATTAGCTTTACTGACGAGAAAAAAGCTTTAGGCGGAATTTGCACTAGGCAACGTCCAGTATAATCTCTATGAAGACTCTTTTTCGGTTTGTAAAATCGCTTTATTTGGTATGAGCTTTCTTCGTTCTGCGAATACTGATTTGACTTGCTTTCTTTGTTTGCTATCAAAGTGATACGGATAAGGGCTGCATGTGTTTATTCCATTCAATTGCGCAACATGGTGTAATATTCTTAATTAATTTTTTATTAATTAATTTATATTTCAATAATCGGAGATCGTTATTTTGGTTGTTCGTGATTGATTATCAAAGCAATCTTGAGTAATTTCGGACGGTAGCGGATCGTATTTACATCAGGTTGCGTGATCTTACTTAATTGATTTATAGCATTTTTAATGCAGCTTTTAGTTAAGCAATTTTTCTACTATTACTTTTAACCTAAACTAAAGACACTCGCGTACAGTACCTGACACTTTCTTAAAGTCTATGAAGTCCTTAATTCAATGTTTCTTAATTACAGTTCCGTATTTATAAATATAGCGAAAATGCGTAGAATTTTTAGAAATTCTTTTAGATCGCGTTTCACGTTATTCTGTCGGTTTGTATAAACGTTACACTTGTACACTTTTCAGTAAGGACTGAAACTTCACAGCATTTGTGGACAAACGATGGGCAAACGTTTACAATAGACAAATATGACTTTAACGATAAAGGGGTGCTAGAGTGAAGTTATCCCCCCCCCCCTATACTTCAATTTCTTATATTTTTAAACTACACGCAAGCAAATGGAAATTCCAAAGGGGAATTCGTGGGCAAACGATAAGTAAACATTTATAAAAAGAAAAAATTAATTTTTTTCTGAAAGGGGGGCTAACTTCATACAGCTTTATAAACCATACGAATGATGATAAAGTACCGCATAAAATTTGTAATTATATTGTATGACGTTTTTTGAAGAATCCATTTTTTTTAATAAGGTATGTTTCGATCGTCTTTTGGCTTTGAGCTATGACGTCACCGTCAATTTTTTAAATGACAGCTCCATTTTCTTTTGGTGGATTTTGAACAATTTCGCCACCAACTACACAATGACATAAAAATGGTAGACCTACATAACACTTTTTTGAGAAAAACAGTTCATTTAGTTGAAAGCATTAACATTAATTCAAAAACAAATATCACGTTGTGACTTGTAAGCCGTCCCTAATCATAAAATTGAAGTTTACAAATTGTTTTATTTTAACACATTCAATTTTAAGTGACAAGACGGCAGATTGCATGAATTTGGTGGTGAACCTGTTCAGAATTTTTTAAAAAACAAAAGAAAATTTTACAGAAAGGGAAAGTGTAGAAATTTTATTTCTTGTTATATATATATAGGCAACGATTAAGAATACATTAAAAATCTTGTAACTTATTTAATCAAGAGCGTCGCAATATCTACAGTAAGTTGACTAGTGACAAAATTTCCACAGACTGGAAATGTAAGGTGGATCTAAAATAGATGACGAAACTAAGTATGGAAGAAAACCCCATACCTCCACTAAGCAATTAGCTCGAAATAACGATATCCGCCAATCGTTGGTAGTAAACTAGTTAAACAAGAGCAATATTATTCTTGTAGCTGCGCCTGATCCACGAGTTGAATTAGGACGATTTAGACCGCCGCCGGCTACAGTTTTGTGAAGAGTTAATGTTACGTTGTGATAGAAATCAAAACTTTCTGATGAAGCCGTATTTTGCTTTAATAGATCTGTTAATCGTCAAAGTTCTAATATTGGTCACTAGAAAGTCCTCGTCGGATCCAAGAGTCTCACAGACAACGAAAAGTTTAATGTTTGCGCCAAAATAATATGAGGTCGCCTTCTAGGGCCGTATTTTCTTGAATAAAATTTGATTTAGGTTAGATATTTGGATTTTCTGCGATTTAAATTTGTCCCACCTGTAGCAGTTCTGTTTCCAAATAATCACGATACCGATTGTCTTTATCAAGAAATTTGATTTCAACGGGATGGTGCACCTCCTTATTTTGGAGTAAAAATCCATCAAATTCTTATCGTTACGTGGCATATAAATGGATAGAACGAGAAGGACCAATAGAATACTCAGCGTGATCGCTTAACTTAACATCGTTGTGTTCCTTTTTGTAAAGTTGCATGAAATCAAGGGTTTATTTTAACAGGCCGGTAAGTTTAGATGGCTTGAAAGATTGAATTAGCATTGAAATAAGAAACGTTTCCCCGACTTTTCTACAATTGGGGGTTAATATCAACACAAATATGTATTTTCTAATTGTAATTCTTCATATGTATATAAACAATTTACCAGCAGCAAATCAATGCTTACAATATGAAATATAATAATTATATAACGCTAACATAATTCAGAGTGCATGTAGAATATACAAAAAGCAATCACCAACTTCCTTTCAATATTGCCACTAGAAATAATAATTAATATTTACTAGGTTTGTTGACATAGAAATTTGCCTCGAAAAAAGAGCCGAAATGGAATTGCTGTTGTCTATTTAAGTACTAAAGTTTTACAAAAAACTTATTGTACCAATCTATATAAGTATCTTTATAGGTAAATATCTGTCTTTAACGTAATTTAGTAAAGCTTTTATATTTAACTGATACTCGAAGTTCTTTACTTATATTATTTTCATAAAGCTTTCCCAACAGTTAAACACGGTTCTGAACGATACGCTTGTTGAACATAGTTATATGCTTCTGCGCTTTCAGCGCTAAGTTTTCTGTTAGTTACTAACCGACTAAAATATTTCAAGACAATTTATTTGCAAGTTATTATCTTATAAGTTTATCTGCAATCATTATTTATGTGCAAATTATAAGTAATTATACTTCTACATATTTTCATTTCTAATTTATTTATGACACTGTTCGTTTTCACTGACGTCAATTTTACAACTAACTAACTTAAAATACAAGTCATATTTATACCAAACACTGTAATCTTGGAAATATTCTTGAGGATTCTGAAATTCATGACTCATTCTCCGGAATTTTCCTTATATGGTTCATAACATACGCCATTACTAATTTTCTTACACTACGATCCGCCTAAATGCATCCTGTAACAACAACATCGGGTTTGTGTAGCAGGGTTACCTTTACTTCTATCGTCGTGTGACGTTATGCATGTCGAAAGCTACACTGTATGCCGTTACTAAAAATTCACAGCTTGAAAAGATAGCAACCAACAGTTTGTCTCCTTAGTAAAGTGCCGCCCAGATTCCAATTTCAAATCAGGATCGGGACTCTCGTTCCTGAAAACACTACGCTAGCACCACTCGCTAGTTTGGCTGATCTATATCGAAGCTAATCGCAACTAATCTACAACTTCGATCATCTTAGTCAGTTACTAATAAAATCCTATTTAGCGAACAGGTGGCAATATGTACGTATTAGTAATCAGTGCTCGGAGAGACTTCTATTAAAAAGAGAGGTACCCCAAGGTAGTATACTTGGACCTCTTGTTTTTTTAATTTATATCAATGATTTTCCTAACTATATCTCCAATGGAAATGATACTCTTCTGTATGCTGGTGATGATGCCATGTTAATCAGTAATAGTCTAGACATTACAGACCTAATAAATAAATCAGAAAATCTTCTTAAGCTAGCAGAAGAATGCTATTTAGCTAATCAACTCTGTTTAGACGTTAAAAAGAACTGAAACACTGATACTATCTCTAAGGAATGTTGAAATAGTTAATGCTCTATATGTTAAATTTCTTGGAATTTACATTGATTGTAAATAATTTTTTAACTTTTACGTTGATATTATTAGAAAAAATTGGTAGTAATCTCTTTGTTCTACACAAGTTATCTGGGAATGTTTCAAGTGCTATTCTAAAACATGGGTACTATGCCCTATGTCATTCCATTCTATCTTATTGTACATTAGCATGGCGACATAGTCCACATTGGAAACGTTTATTTCGACTTCAACGCCAAGCTGTAGGGATTATCGATGGTCTTATGTACAGATCTGATTGCCGCAAATCATTCAAAAAGCATAAAATTCTTACACTACCTAGAATCTTTATGCTCGCATGCTTATGTCAGACAAAATTAAACATCGAAAGTTATTCGTCACACTCTGACATACATAAGTATACTAGAAGTGAGAATAAAGTATACCTTCCGTATTATAGATTGTGCAAGACTTAAAATGGGCCCAATTATTTACCATTGAAGCTATATAATACCTTACCACTATCGACAAGAACACTTACACTGTCGTCGTTTAAAAAAACATATTAAGAAACTATCTGATCAAAATGGTCTTTTACTCCATGGAAGAATTTATCACTACAGATAAAAACAACATTCAGTGATCTAATTTTACATATGAATAACATAAATAATTTACTTGCAAAAAATATGAGGTGTGTATGTAATATCTATTACTTAACACAAATAAAATTATTATTATTATTATTAAGTTTGATAAACTTTTTGTGGCTACTGGCAAAAAGTTTCTTCGTTAAGTTCAACAACCTAGATGGTGTACCTTACCAACTTCTAGCTCCTTTTGTCGCCTGTCTTCTACACCAATGTATCGTTTCTTATATTCTGTGTTAATACTACGGGAAAGATATTTGCAAATCTCTGGTAATACAATTGGGCTCAGTGTACTTTTAATACGTCAAACAAATTCATATCCTGTTCAGTGGTTATATTAAACCGAGTTCTGCTGAGTCCTGCGTGAAACGTGACAAAGTCCGCAAAAATGGTCCTTTATAGTTGGCTTGCACGTCATCTATCTAGATGTGAGGCATTCTTTGGTCAATCGCTGATTGCATTGGTATATCAATGATATATACTGACTTCCATCAAAATCGCAACACATGGATGTAGTTGATCAATTTTGATTATAGTTTAAACAAATGCCTATTTTGATGAAACAAAGTAATGATTAAAATTTGAATAAAATCTATTTATTGGTTGTTGCTCTTTTTGTTTAATTTGTTTGTTTGCACGTAGTAACAATACAACTGTTAATTTTGCGAATTATTTGTCCTCCATTGCCTTCTGGGAAGTTAAGAATGTTAAGAGTTCGTTGACGTGAAAATTATCGGCTATTAAATAATTTTGAACGTGACTACATTATTGGTATGAGAGAGGTCGAACTTTTGCTTAGAGATATTTCTGACCATGTAAATTGTAGTGTTGCAACGGTGGTGAGATGTTAGTTCAGATGGCCCGAATAAGAGGTTCAACAGCACCTGCCGTCCTGGATCTGGATATCTCAGGTTACTGCAGATCGTGAATTTCATCGTTTAAGGCATTTGGCCACAAGAGACCGATTTTGCATAACTCGTTCAATTGCAATAGATTAAATGAGATGTGTAGGACGCAGAATAACAATGTCATCTATTTATCGCCGGATACAGTATTAATAAATGCATGCGTACCATCCATTTTTGTGTCTTCCTCTGACTCCACTTCACCGTATCCTGAAATAGAATGGAGCAACAAAAGAGTCCCTGCTTTGTTGGTGAGTCCACAATGATCATAGGACATCAGGAGGATGCGTGTAGAATGCAAAATTTCAACATTTTTTGTGGAACTTAACATAGTCGTCGCACTAGGAGTGATAGGGTGCAATATGTTATGGTAACGGATGATCCTTAGTCTGAGTTGACGCTGGAGCCTGTTGCACTTCCATATCTTCGGGGGTGGAAAATCACATTTTGATAATGCGCGCTCACATAGGTCACAGGTTACAACACGCTTTTTGTCGTCCTCCCATAGTCTGTCCGTTCGCCTGATTTGTCTTCCATTGAGCATGTATGGGATGAGATCGGTAGGCGACTGAATAATTTACCACACTCTCGAAACAACTTACACCATCTTCGGCAGCTGATTCAGAAAGCTTGGAATGAAATACCACAGATTGATATTGATCACTTGATTGACAGCATGCCACGCCGTCTAAATTAGTGTATAGCAAATCGTGTGGGAGAACCAATTATTGAAAAACTTCTTTATTTCTGTTCTTTTGTTTTAAAACTTTAATCGTTTGTTTGTAGTTATAAATTATAACGTTTATAAAAGTTTCAATAAAATCGTTCAACTATTTCTAGGTGTTGCGTTTGTTACGGAAGTCATATATTTGTACCACTTCAGGTTTTTTCTTTGGCAGCTCTCTAATTCAATATATCACGCTGGTAGTCCTTCTTATAATTTTGAATCGTTTTAATAAGAAGGATCGTTACAACGGTTGACGTGGGCACGCCGAATAGTTAACCTACACCTTATTAGACTTTCATTTAATCGCTAGTAAACGAATCTTGCTGCGTACACACTTATGCCAAAGAGTCCGGCTCGCCCCAAATCTTCTCCACTTATTTACTTGCGGAAGGCGTTTGATTTATGTGCTTGCTGTCAAACTTGAGATCGCACTTTAGTCAGGATGTTAATAGTCATAATAATCCTGTGGGTGTTCTCAAATTAGATTTGACAAACATTTCTCTAATTGACTACCGATTAACAGCGATGAACTTAATTTTCCATATTTTTAACAACAGACGGAGTCTAAAAAATAAGACTGATTTGAAACTTCGCCATCCGTCTACGTGCAATTTTAATGAAAATATTGGACGGCTAAAAAGCTCTTTGTCTTGCCTACAGAAATTGCTTCCTAATTGGGTACAGCGCCATCGCCATCAGGATATATTTATTTCCTGCTTCTGTTTTCGGAAACATAACTATTTTACCAATGGCCGCAATTTTGAGTGGTCTATGTACATTACACTTTCTCATTTGTGCTAAAATTGTTCATAATTTTATCCAGAGTCCCCTTTATTCCCACATGTTCTTTTGTTGTACCACAATGTGGCTCAATTCTTGGAAAATGTTAACGGTATCCATGTCTTAATTCTATGTTCATTCGCCAGAGCCCTTTTCATTAAACTGTCCTATATCTATAAGAACTCCAGTTGAGTCTAGATGTACATTTTGAACTCAATGGGGATACCTCTTTTCGTGCGTCTCCGATTTTAATTTCCATCTCAAACTCAAGTTCATATTTGGATCATGCCTTGAAATTGTTTTATTTTTACGAGTTTACGACTGTAGTCATTAATAGTGATGAATCTAACGAAATGTTCTATAACCTTTGATTCCAAGGATGTTGTGATCCGCTAGTCGATGCAATAGCTTTTCGTCTCTAAAATTTAACCGAATGTGTTCCCATTGTCTGCACTTCTAATACAGTGGTCTTAGTCTAGTTCATTTTAGTGACTGCCTCTTCCAGCATCTAATTATCTTGGATAATTCCCAAAAACCATAGATCTACCTAAATGTCCATGTTTATTTCACTGTTTCAAATTTCAGTATACGAACCAGTTAATTTGTAAGAATATTTGTATAAACCAGCTATGCTGTAATTTTGAGTTTCGAAACTCCCTTAACAATGTTTGTACCCTAGCAGGTTTATGTAACTCTCTTAGGCAATTTCGGTTACCAATTTGTGGAGATTATCTCCAAATTTCTGATCTGTATTTATTAACCGGGCTTAGTATGTTTTTTACGGGAGTGTATCCTGATACTACATTTTCAATCTTAAAACCATAGAGATAGTCAAAATTTCTTTCTTAGCGGGCTAACTCTGTTGGTAAAATGTCTAAAGAGTATCCATATAAAGGCACTATTAAGACTGTCAACATTTCTTGATCGTGCGCTTGTCAGATCCTGCTGATGCCATTAACTGCTTATAATAGTGGCTGCAAAGTCTTTTCCAATCGTATGTGGCTTTTTACATGTTCCATAATGTTTGGTATAGCATATGTTGTTGCATACAGATGCGCATTCTATGCATTCACTTCCTAGGTAAACCAAGAAGCTACTTGGTCTGACATTCTACCTTGCTCGGTCATAGTCACGAGAACGAACTTAAAGTGTAGTTCATCACACCTCTTGACGACCTTTTCATTATTTGATGATGTCTTCGATTTCCCCATTCAATTTATTTTAAGTTCGTTTTATTTTCTCTTGCAGTTTAATTTGATTCGTTGTAATTTCTTCTTGGTGCGCTTTCTGATGCATGACTAGCAGTTATTCCAGATTTTTATCTGTACTTGTTATTACTGACACAAGCATTTCATTTTATTAACTTATTTGACTTTAATATTTTCTTTCATGTAAATTTACGACTGTAATAGCCAAATACCATACTCATTTTACCTTTAACAAAACTCATACTTATTATAAACTAATTATCTAATTTAATTATTTAATTATTCATAAATTATAATTAATTAATTATAATCCTGCGCGTATTCGTTTCTGCTTTATTTATTTATATTCATTTACACCGATGTTACATTCAAATGCCAGTTTTTTTAGAACTAACTCAAGCTATGAGACATATTTATATTAAAAATTATTAGCTAGAAGTCTAGAATTCGTGACTCATTTAATAGAAATGATTGACCTTATTACTTGATCATCTTTCTAATAGTAAAAGTAAGAGATATCCTAGGATAAGGAAAAATTATATCCTGATCATAGCGGGACCAAGATAAATATATCCTATTATCCATTGTTTTATGAGTTGAGTAGTTACCTTTGATATATATATATATATATATATATATATATATATATATATATATATATATATATAT
>JAHWXV010202087.1:0-13258 GCA_024586415.1 Phrixothrix hirtus | reverse complement strand
TTTTAAAACTTAGTAAATTTCTTGGTTACTTCATTCCATTTTACATGAATCAAGCTGTATCTCTAATAAATTTTTGAAAGTCGAGTAACCGGAAGTACTTAGTGTATTAATTGCGAACAACATATCTCAAAAAGTAAATATGATATATGAATAAAATTGCATATTTAAGCTTTATATCTTCTCCACATGAGAGGTCAAGAATTTAGATAAAATCGAATGACCGGAAGTGCCACTTTATTCCAGCTATTTTTAAGTTTTTTTGGCATTTTCTCGAAAACAGCTATAAGTTTTATTTTTAAATGTGCTATGGTTATTATGTATTCAATGCCCTTTTACGTAAACTTAACAGTTTTTCTGAAGAAATGCGTTGAAACAATTTATCAGAGAAAATTTTCGGTGTTAAGCAGCCTTTTGCCTATTCAGTAACTTGGATGGCTGACCGTTACACTTATTGTTTCCAAAATAAACACAGGCAATAATCTAATGATTTTTAATGATTTGTGGATACTATTGGCATATGTGGCATATCTACGTAAGAGAAAGTCGTGTGTTGTTTCACAGATTTTTTTATTCGCTTTTGAAAATTTATAGTAATGTGTGTGTTATTCAAAATTAATTAGAAAAAGCTATGTCTGTATGTAAATGTAATATTTTCTTTTGTATAGCAGTTGGGGTTAACTGTAGGTATGTCCATGAATTAAACAAATAAATAAATAAGTAAAACTTTCTTGTCTACATATACACAACAATGAGGTATTCGCGAATGATCTTCATAAAATGGACAATCAACCATTTACTGTATTCGATAATTTGGAAAATATACGAGTAAGTCTAACCAATATTTCTCATTGCGCAAAGGTAACCATATACTGTAAAGACATAATTTTTCGTCCTTTAAACAAATCAGTGTCAATAGTCATTGAGAATATACCACTTATTCTAGCCGATACTGAGATAAAAAAATGTTGGTTGGAAATGATTATCCAATCATTAGTATCGATTATTAAATAAACAGCGTAAACTAACAATCCTAGTAGAATTAGCTAACAGTGATTTATGTACTAAATTCATAAGCTAAACCAATATTCAGCAGTGACAGTTGCAACGCAAAATACACTACAATGTTTACGATGCCAACCTTTTGGATATTCCCGTAATTACTATGAATTGGAATTCAGAAGCATCAAATTTTTGGGCAACCCCTCGTATAAAAAAAGTAAAAACTTGTATATACATTACCTATGGTATAAATTGTAAAAAACATAACTCAGAAAATTATTAAATCTGTAAATACCATGTGAATTTCAAAAAACTTTTCATACATTCAAGGCCTGTAATCTACTAAAACCGGAACAACTTAAAAAAATGATATCTTCGTAAGTTCCTAAAAAACACACTAGTGCTGTAAAAACCAGCATAGTTTCCCTATGCCTGACGACTTTGATGAAAGTGCACTTAAATTGAAATAATCATAGACCAAGTCCTCAAATTCCACCATACAATACCAATTTTAAACGATGTTTTGTCAATTATTTTCTTCGTGGTTTCTTCAATGGATTCAAATAATTGCATTACATGACAGAAATCTACCTTCCTCAACTGGAACGTCAATGGTATAAAACTCCAACGCTATTTCCTGGATAGAAATAGCAATTGTGGATCATTAAAACGAATCTGGCAGCAACGAAACCCTTCGAAATTGCTGTTTTCGCCATTTATAGGAAATAGCGCTAAGTCCAACATGCATTGGGCGGCATAGCAATTACAATCACAAGAAGTATCAACATTATCGATTACTCGTTTCACATTGTCTAAACACCAAAGCATTTGTTGTCCAAATACAAACTACTGCCCTAAATGAACTAAATATGTGCAATGCAAGAAAGGAACTCAACAAAGCAATCGTTGATCAAGAGTTCCGCAATATATTGTGTTGCTACGCCTACCCTCTAAGCAGAAGATCGTTACACAAAAAGTGGACATTTTTAGGAAAGGTTGATATTTCCTGCTGAACCCAAATAATTTTGCTAGCTCTGACGATAAGGTGAGAATTCAGGATTGATGAGTGAAATTGATTAAAATTGAGCGCCAACACATCGTTTAAACAGATGATTTCTTATCAGCGTGGCGTGTAAAACTGACGATTATAAAATTTTTGACCAGGTAATATTCAAAATAAATTATATAAAAAAGATAAACCTTGGAAGAAATAATCTTTATAGACAAATAAATAAGTTTAACAAAGACCATCACATACTGATTTTGATATAAACCTATAATGGACACAAAATAAAGATATAGAAAATTAATCAATTAAATACAAATATGGAATTTCAATTTACGAAATTAAAAATAAATATTTAGATTTAAAACTGCACGTTGCACATAAATAAATAGTCATAAAATACTTACAAAACGTTAATAAATGTATTCCTCTTTCTTTTGTACAAAAAAATCAGGTTATAATAATTAGTTATTTATCTAAAACGGAATTATTAATACACAAATAAATTTATACTTAAAAAGGTCAATGCTTTATAACTGTAGAACTTCATTTGTAGGTAATCGGAATTTATCGAAGACAGGATTCATTTACGGGATCAATACATCGGCATGTCTTGTAGCATCAGCGGCGGTATTAGCCTTCAGAACACAATTGGTACCCTGAAGACGTTCGAGATACCTCATGGCATGAAAAACTAACAGAAATGCAGATTTCCTCACCGTAGATAAAGTTATCGCTGTCCCTAAATTTCATTATCAGCTGTGCAGAATTTACCATTCAAAGTTAACGAAGACATCAAGATAATTGTGACTGAATTTACAGTACATGTAATTAGAAAATTTACGATTTCCAGTCCTAAAAATGTAATACTAAATTGTTCCAAAAATTTGCATCTTCTAAAAAATATATGTTTAGTAACTATTGAATTAAATTGACTAGTGCCTTAAACGAAAGAAGTATCATGTTCAGGAGATCTATGCCAAAAAAATATCGATGATTATCTAGTATTAGACTGGATATCAAATCAAAACAAATATCGCAAACTCGCATGGCACTACCACAAAAAAATCTTTTAGAAAACTGTAAGTCGCACATTTTCAACTATATTCGATACTTATTCGCACAAGAAAAACGAGTAATTGCAATATAACTTGCAAACAAACTTCTTAACAAAATATCAAGAGACCGGTTTGTCTAGCAGTCTCTATCAAAAAGCGTCGGCCGCACATCACGGCTGTCCCTTAATCCACATGTGTCCTCACACATCCTCTCGTAAAAACGAGTCAAAGTTATAAAATAGTATATACAAACCAAAAACATTTATTTAAAAATTTAGCAACTAATAATTTTTGTAATTTCTTTTCAAAACTTTTATTTACATTAATTAACTGAAAACTGTTACAGAATTGATGCAATATAAAGGCAACATGATCTAAATAGCAAAAATACGATCTGGCAATGTATGTGTAATGATCCACTTCGAATCAAACTATATAATACAGCTTGAGATAATGATATAAATACATTAGCACAAAACTGACTTGCTTTCCATCTAGGCTAAATAATCCGTATCGTTACAAGGGCATTCTCTAAAGCATAAGATTAAGCTGTAATAATGGAACTAAGTTTTAAGCATCTTCGGGTTCTGTCATCTATCATGCATACATACAAATAATCAATTAATCAATAACCTAGTACATGCTAAACGGCAATCATTGCAGGTATCGATGACTAAATTCAGGCGTATGCAAGGAATATCATTGGCCCTATGAAAACAGGCACACAAAATGTTCACAATCGCCATGCATACAACACCTATCGAGTTACTAGCTATATTTCAATTCTAATGCGTTGCCGAAGTAAAATTCGCAGATAATTCTAATGAATTTGTGTTCATGCATAGAACAACTTAAATAATCTGACACATTGGGTAAAATTATAACTGTAGACTTAAATATGAATTGTATAATAGATATCTAGCACACATTCAGCCAATATCCTAAGATATATTTTTAGTATTTCATCATATAATGCAAAATTTGCAAACAATAGTACCAATCATACATGACAACCAAATGTGTCATACTTATCTAAACACATGTAGCAATTTTTCTAGGTGCCAGAACTTCTAGATACATCTTTGATCTTAAAATTTATATAGAATCACATATGCCTATACCTAATGACATCCCACCAATCTTTCCTTCTGAAATTAAATATAGAGTTCATAATTAAATTTCTCTCAATTAGTCAGCCTCCAGCTCCAGATACAATACTTAATTTTTTCTTGTTTGAAAATATGATATTTTCCACAACATTAATAGGAAACACGTATAAATCAGGTAAAGCTAAAGACACCGTCAAATCAGACTTTCTACCATTTTAGCCAAATGCTTTGAGAAAGTAGTATAAATAGTATTTCTAGAAAAATGCCAGCGATCAAATTTACTGTCAAACTTCCAACCAGCAGTTTATTAGTTCTACTGATATTATAGGAATGTGCTATGAAAACAAGCAATACACAAAAATAGAATTTGTCTATACCTTTAATAAATTTTGACACCGAGGTTTAACATTTTGGCTGATACAACTCAATTCTTTGTTATATATTTCAGTATTTTTCTTTTCTAGGAAAGTAATAACTTACAGTTCAGATTAACAGTAAGACTTCCTCACTTAAGCCAGTTAAAGCAAGAGTATTGAGGTTTTAATATCTACGTTAATGACATACCGGTTCTCATGGAGCCATTGGATTGTATGTTGACTCCGTGATAACCCAAAAATATAACCTTAGCAAAAGAAAAACTGTAAAATGTCATAAATCATCTATATACATTTTTCATGGCGGGGAACATGAAGTTGAATTAGTTCTAATGTGAAATAATGATTTTTATGTGGATACAATTTTGAGACTACAGCTTATTTCAATCAGTAATAAATCAATTTGTTGCTATAAAAAAGATGATGTTCAACATAGATTATCCCTATCCCCAAAACTTTTAGCTGGCTGGTTGAAAATTGTAGTAATTGTATCCTCTACTTAACCGCAAAACCAGTTTAAAAATTAATTGCTCTTTGATACTTTACAAATTCCTGTTAGAATCTATTCTTTTATATGTATGTCTGCGAGCTTGGAGTGGGATATCGCACTCAAATATCTTTAAGTAATTGTATCCACGATCAAACTAAGTTCAAGTTTGTGTTTGTTAGTTAAAATATTATGAATAGCACTTTATGTATATTCTCTTTATTTTATTATACCGCTTTATGTATAAAAGTTAGTTTTAAGTTACCTTTGTTTGCAGCTACCAGGTAACACTTTCTGTAATCCGAAAAATTAAGCAACTAACTGCAATACCAGTGCCGTAGCCGAATGGGTTTAATAACTTTAAAAGCTACAAACTTTAGGAATTTCAAATTCTGGTATCCACTACTATGGACCATTTTAGTGTGACGTCAGAGTAATGCTGACGTCTGGCGGTTGGTTGTATGTGGATAATATTTTGAATACTAGCATACGTTTTTTTGAAATTTTTTGAGGTATTTTTATTATTTTTAGTTAAATAAATCATTATATTCAGTAAATATCAACTAATTTATACTATTTAGATGTTTTAAACTATTGAATAACAATTTATTCAAACGTAAATGATGATGTAACAGTGACTTTATAGGTTTCCTCTTCAATATATAAATAAGTGAAGATATGCATTTATCAAACATTTATTTTATTAAAATATTATAAATTAACGTATATGAAGTTGATACTTTCAAAATGGCGATAAAAAAATATACCAACAATATTTTTACATAATATCGCTAAACATAATAGGGCTATTTCCAGAAAGCAAAACAAGTAAAATAGTGACAGATGTTGCAATCCCTTGTTCATTAATATCCAATTTAAATATAACTGAAAATTATAGAGAAGAAAATATTAGCCAATCATATAATACAAAGACACAATCCAGGAGTGTGTTAGAATCTGAAAATTATTTATTAAAATCCAAAGTGGAATCTTTAACAAAAAAATTAGAAGTACATATCATTGATTTGGAAGATGACCGTCACAACTTAAAAAATCTGGTGTGAGACACTTCCTCTTACGTACATAGATATACAAATATACTAATGTACACAAATAATTAAAATATTATTTACGTTCATTTTGGGAGCGATAATTGTAAAGGTCACCAATCCAAGTTACTGGACACGTAAAACCCTGCTTATCTCCAGAGATATTCTCTAATGACTCGCTTTAACGCATTTATTCAGGAAAACCTGTAAGTTCACGTAAAAGGATAAGAACAGTAGCAAATTACAATAAAATTGATAAAAAGGTTTCCGAGAAAATGGCAAAACAATTAAAAGTCATTCAATTTTAACTTCATTCTTGCCGTTTCATGAACAGGCTATATAAAACATAAATAAAGCTTTTGATTTTCATATAATGATTACTTTTTGAGAAACGTTACTAACAACTAATACTCCAGTACTTCCGGTTACTCGGTTTTCAAAAATTTACTAGACAAACTGCTTGCTTAATATCGAACAAAATTAGGTAACTAAGAAATATACTAAGTTTAAAAAAATTGTTCTAGACGTTTTCAAGAAACCCCTGAAAATGAATAATTCGAAAATTATCTAAAAACTGATAGAAATATAGTGGTACTTGCGGTTATTCTATTTCAACCAAATTTTTGATTTTGCAAAAAAAGCAGATTGTGACGCCAAATATAAATTATCATTTAGTTAGGGCTTTTAGTTTCATAGTTATTGTATTCCGAGTTAACAGTGAAAGTACTTCCAATTACTCCATTTACAGAAAACTTTCTGAGTAACCGCTTAGATTATATTAAAGGGTTATAGATGCTTAAGAAATACAATCAATTTTAAAAAATCATTACAGCCGATTTCGAGAAAATGTCTAAAAACAAAAAATTCGCAAAACATTTAAAAATGACAGGAATACAGTGGTACTTCCGGTTATTCGGTTTTAATCAAATTCTTGATTTATAACACTAAGGCAATTGTAATCTTAAATACGAAATTTCATTTAACTAAGGTTTTTAGTTTCATAGTTATTTTAATCAGATTTAACGGCGAAACTACTTCCGGTTACTCGACTTACGGAAAATGTTTTGAAAAACCGCCTAGACTATATATCAAAAAACCAAAAAATAGCAAGAGTAAAGTGGCACTTCCGGTTTTATGAATTTATTGAAATTGTTGACGCGTGCGATGATGAGTAGAAACTCAAATATAAAATTTTGTTATTCTAGGACGTTTAATTTTCGAGCTATCATGTTCACAGGCACACACACACACACACACCCGCTCACGCTCGCGCACCAACACACCCAAGCATGCACACACGCACTTGCGGATGCGTGAGCGCACGCACTCGCGCGCACGCACTCGCTCGCACACGCCCTCGAAGCGCACACGTGCAGACTCGCACATGCGTACACGTGCGCACGCGCACCCCTGCACGCGCGAACGTACGCGCGCACGCATGCACGCCCGCCCGCACGACCGCGCGCACACGCGTACACGTGCACACGCAAACTCAAGCGCATGCGCACAGGCTCAGACCAATTTCTATAAACTTGATGTACGTACTCAGGGGACCCGAAAACGTGTATTTCCACTAAAAGTTCGTCGTTGAAAATTTTGGTCGAAAAGAATACTTTCTCTTTTACCAATATTTCATATAGGTAAGAAAAAGTCAAAATGACGATTTTGACTTTTTATCATAAAACAACTCTAATTGGTGGCTATAATTATAAGAAAAATTGTTACATCTTGATCTCACCTATTAATAAACATCTAAATAAATTTCTTCTTATTTATACAATAAAGTTTTTGAAGAATATCATTTATAACTGCTCTCCTGAAGAATCATAAGTTTTAGGTTGTGCGGTCTTCTTCCGAATTAACGATATATGCAGTTATTCTCATATCATGGTTAATGAAACAAGAAGTTTCTAATATACATACATGTCAAAGGATGCCTTTAAAGTTTTAAGTGATTTGGTAGGAAATATAATTATAAATTATTATTTGTAATAGAGAGTAAGAAGATTTCCAAGAATTAAATTTAATGAAGTTAAGACAAAATTAGACGCATGAGGATTTGGCTTGTCGGTTTGATTGTAGTACAGCTACAATTACAAATAGTATTGTAACATGAATAAATGTTAATGGCTAAATACCAAGTAGACATAAAAATAACGAAAGTTTACCATCTTGTTTTGCTTCATTTACAAATTGTCGCATTATTTGAGATTTTCCAGAAATATACTTAGCTGTACCAAAAAATATTCAAAGACAACGATTGACATATAGTTCCTACAAACACAGAAACACAGTAAAAGGGCTAATTAATGTAACACCTAATGGGGTCATAACTTTTGCAAGTGAACTTTACCCTGGTTCTATATCAGATAAGGAAGTAGTGAAAGATTATGGAATTTTACAAGAAATGGAAACAGCAGATCTGATATTTTGGCTGATAAGTGATTTTTAATTAACAATATTATGCCTGAATCAGTATACTTAAATATTCCACCTTTTTTCATGACCCCACAGTTTTCTCCGGAAGAAGTGTATCAACGCATAGCATAGCAAGGGACAGAATACGCGTAGAAAGAGCCACTAATAAGATGAAGGATTATAAAATTATAAGTTTTGCCCTTCCACATTGCTGCCATTTTGTTCAGTTGTATTTTAAACTGTAGATTGTTTAACATTATTTCAATATCCACTATTGAATGAATTATCTGGAAGCTATGGTGAAGGTTAGAAATACCTACATTTTTTTGTAAAAATTTATTTATATTTTTCTTAATATTTATAAGATATGCAAATTTAATCTAATTAATTCATTTACATCCACAAATTTTATAATACAATGAGGCATTGAAAGCAAAATCAGCGTATCTCATATCTTTAAATTCATTTTACCCCCATTGAAATGAGCATTTAACAAAAATATGGCTTAATGGGGATTAGGATTTATTTTTCTTATAGGGAATATTATTAAATTATTGTTATATGATTGTTGTTTCGGTTGCTCTTTAGGAATTATAATTTATTTGTATTGTGTTTATTTTAGTACGATTGTCCACTTATCCTTTTTAGCTGCAATATAATTTATTCCTATGTATTGCACTTATATGACTATTACCTACAAATTGTAAATTTCTGAATAACATAATTGAAAATTCGGCGTATTCATATAGGATATCAAATTATTAGTCTTCGCCCAAATATAGGAAATATTAAAACTGTTTAACGATTGTTTCGGTTTATTAACTTTTAAAAAGTAAGACCTTCATCAGCAAAGAACTAAATGTAACAATTAGGCGAAGCTAAAAAATTAAAATTATCAAAAATTAGTTAGCTATTAAATTATAAAACTATTCCATTGTACAAATAAATAACAAGAACACAATAAAACTAGTAAATTAATAATAACTATAAATTGAACTGAAAAAACCAAGTCTTGGAAATAAAATAAAATGATAAATTCCGTTTTTGTTATAACAAAAATGAAAAACTACATGAAAAATAAACAAACGAAGAAGTATACCTGTACTTGAGAGGTAAAGTGTACTAAGTCCACTTTTTGCCAAAAATGAGATTTTTGTAGTAAGTCATATACATTTAAATATATTATTTGAAAAATAAATAATAACTGTTTATATCAAAGAAATAAAAAAAATAGCAGTTTATAAATAATACTAAGTCACAATTGTACTCAGAGATAAACAGTGCCCAATGGACATAGTATTATTATGAGTTCTGAAATTTCTCCTCAAGCTAAGGACTTAGTACATCGCAACGTGATCGTTAACAGGATGATCCATGTAGATGTAAGCTAACCCTTTTAAGCGGATTAATATTTAGTAACTTTTTACTGCGATTGTGAAAACACCGTGCGAAATGTCTTTTAGGACTATAAAAACTTTTCGAGCTTTAAAATCAATTAAACCCCTAGAAGCAGACAAATATTTACCAACAAACGGTAAGTTGTAGCATTGTGTACTTTTTATGGATATATAGGAGTACCTTGCAACATATCTTACAGTTCTTTGGATCTAACACATTTGGTGTAAGATGGTTCACAAATACCTCAAGATGTATTACTAGAAAATGCCTGTCTTGTTGGCAGTCCAGAATCGCTGATAACCCCAGTCTTTAATTTTGAACAAGGCAAAATTCTAATGTTTTTGGAAATGTATATTATTGAAGTTTATTTTCTTAGAAGACATAAATGAAAGAAGTAGTTCTCCTGCAAATACTGTCACAAGTATTCTAGAAAGTAGCGTTAGGCCCCTATACCTTGATTTGAATGAATGTTCGAAATCTTTTAGAACAGTAATGACCAATAAGCAGTGTACTATAATTATGGAAATTGTAATTTTCACTGTTTTAAAATTTAAACTAATCTTGGACATCCAACCAAGTGACACGAGGTGTGCAAACCACATTCCATTTCAAGGAATCAATGATCTTCAAAGAGCATCGACTAGTATGGACCAAAGCATTCCTGAATATAATTGCAATTCAGATGACAGTTTAAAGGACTCAGATTATGTAAATACAGTTGGCGAAAATACTTCCACCTCCGAGTCTTACACTAACCCAGAATTAAATTCTTCTGATCTGTCAAGAAAAGAAAACATCCCAAATTTTCAAGACACCGTTATTGCTCATACACAAAAAAAGCTGAAAACGTAAAAGAAATATTGTAACCTGGAAATTCAATAAAAGGAAACAAAAACTTCTATCAGGATCAGAGTACATTTTCAAACGTCATACTTTAATGGCAGCAAAATTTTTAGGTCCGCCCTGCCAAGGATCCTGTAAGGTATAAATGTACTGTAAATATTTCTCAGGAGGACCGAAAAAAATATTTAGATATTTTTGGTCGCCATCAAAAACAATAGATCGTAAACGTCAGTTTGTCAGCTCTTGTGTGAATTTCCTTGATATTAAAAGAAGACGTGAGAGAACTGGAGAAGGAGCAAATATGAAAAAAATGTTTCTCTTTTAATGTCAACAGCACTTCAGTGCAAGTATGTCAAACCTTCTTTTTGAAACTATCGGTATTTCACAAACTTTTGTTTCGATAGCTTTGTCCAAAAACCTTGTGGGTGGTATGGTGGAAACCGACAAACATGGAAAAAGTTTCCACCAAATAAAATTTCAGGCGAAGTTAGAGATAGTATTAGACAGCATATTTTAATATTTCCCACAACAGCAAGATCATCAAAAAGATACCCTGATAATTCAATGAGTATTTGTAAAATATATAACCTCTACAAACGCGAAGTGTTAAAAAACCATTCCCAAGAGCCTGATATACCTAAATTATGATTATATAGTGAAATATTTAATAATAAATTCAATTACTCCTTTAAACTACCCTATACTTGCACATGTGATCAATATGACAAATATCTTATAAACTTAAAAGAGTCCCTCTCCATTGATGAAAGAGCTTCTGTGCAAAAAGGTTATGATGCGCACCTGACTAAGGTGTGGACTTAAATCTCAAGACAAGGCAAAAACCAAAATGAACAAGAAGCATAAAGTAGTTACTGTTGATCTTGAAAAATGTCTGCCAATACCTAATTTAACCAACGCGCAAAGCTTTTATTCACTAAAATTATGGACAATTAATTTTACAACTAAAGATACATTAACAAATTAAACAACTTGCTGTATGTGGGATGAAAGTGTGGCAGGCTTCCTATTTGCTTGAATGGGCAGTAACTTTTATAGATCAATCAGTTAAAGAAATTACAATTTGGTCCGACAGCTGTGCTTCCCGAAACCGCAATATAAACATTATTTTAGCATACTTTGCAAAGGTTGTAAGTCATAAATACCTTTTAAGAGGACATATGCGTTTGGAGGTAGACAGTGACCATTCCCTCATAAAGAGGACAAGAAGAAAAATGTCAAAATTCCAAACCATGATCCCATGGGACTGGCATCAACTTGTTCGATTAGCCAACACCAGTAACCCATTTTCTGTTAATAACATGTAAATAACAGACTTTAAAGATGTTATGACTTTAATTAAAGGACCCAGTGCACCATTTATGCAATGACAAAAATTGAAAATGGAATAGATTTTAAAATATCCCAGCTGGTTTGTATTCAAGTTCGATCTGACTACGAGGGTAAAGTTTGTGTAAAAGAGATTTTAATGACGAGAGTTTTGAAATTCTTAGTTTAAACCGAGAGTCTTGTAGATGATATTTTCCTAAATAGATTCCAGTAATGAGAAATACACTAAACCCCATTAGTGAAAAAAATACAACGACCTTCAAAATTTATTACAATGGATGCCAAAAATGTTTCACAATTTTTATCAAAACTTGCCGCACTGTGAAGATGTTGCTAACGAATAGTTTCTTTTTGTAATTTAGTATGACTATGTGTATTTCATTTTCTTACGGATATGTTCCAAACTTGTTTTTTTTTGTATTTTACCTTAAAGAATTTCTTAAAAATCCATGAATTGGTCATGTACTGTAAGTTTAAATTATACCAATTTATTTAAAAAAAAGTTTAAAAAATTAGATTTAAAAATCGTATATTTTTAATTTTTGCTCAACAAAGTGTTTTTTATTTATTCCTTTGACGTGTTTCTTCCAAAAAATATGTTTTTAAATAATATAAAATATTATGTTCAAAATAAAATAATAACTGTGGGGTAAAGTGTACTAAGTCCAACAAAATAATAACAAAAGCAAAGAGTTTTAAAAAGTGAAAACCCCTCTAACAAACATAACACAAGGTACTATTTAAATATTAGCAACACTGAAGTAGTGGTTAAGGAAAAATTTGGGATTAAGTGATATTATTATTCTTATTTTGCTCTCCTGAAAAATTTACTTTATGTGACTTAGTACACTTTACTTCTGAGGTACAGATATATAAATGTATAATTATTGTGACAAGTATTTTATTACATACTAAAAATTTTCTGCATGGGCTGAGGCTCGAACTCAGGACCTTGTGCATATATGACGATAGCAGAAATCTAGAATATGCATATAATGTTAAGTCAAGGCGTTAGATATTTTCAATAGACATTTTTATACGCGAAAACTAACTATTTGACACCGAAATATAAAATGACTTTCAGGTACCCGGAATTTTTCAGCAATAACCACTAGCACCGATATATATATATATATATATATATATATATATATATATATATATATATAT
>JAHWXV010202034.1:0-13864 GCA_024586415.1 Phrixothrix hirtus | reverse complement strand
TATATATATATATATATATATATATATATATATATATATATATATATATATATAACAATAGTACGTAAGTAACAGAGAAAAGTTTTTTATGAATTTATTTAAAGTGATTTCAAGCACTATTTTGCCTGTTAAAAATCTTTAAAAATACATAAATATAATGATCAAAACAATATTTCAATTTTAAAGACACATGATACTAATTTATAGTATAGGTTCCTCCGCTAGTAATTTAAGTTAGTTCGCTAGAGGGCGTATCACTTAATGTAAATTTCCAACGATGAAGTTCCTCTTATTATTAAATTACCGAACTATAAAGTTATCGTATTTCAATTTTCTTGATGGGGAAGCATTTTTAATAATACAGTACAAATACGAATATTGAATTGACTACATTTTGTGCTCTGGATACTTACCACCTTAGCCTACATTGAAGAATATCTACCGCATATTTCTCCTCATCAATTGAAGTAGTCTAATTTGTAGATATCAATTGATTAATGAAAATAATAATAGTAAAATAAATAAATTTCAGTTTCTAAGTTTAAAGCTAAAAGAACCTTAACACATAAAAATAAACATAAGAAATAGAATACATTGATATTAATGTAATGAATTCCAAGTATAAATAGTTTATAATTTGCAGATGGTTTAGGTATTCATTACATAGGATGTTTTTAAAATCTACCAACAATCTTTAGCACGGTACTGTAGAGGCCTGACAACGTCCATTAACAGGAAAATCTCGTAAAATGGAAAACGTTTTTGGAAAAAATTGAAAATATCGACTTTTGAGAACTTCAGAAAAATGTGAAAACAAATACATATATCGAGACAAATTTTACATGCCGTAGATGAATAACATGTTATTTTAGTATTGAGTTACAAAATGGTATGTTTACTTTATATGAATACTAACCTATCTTAATATTAGTAATTGTTAGAATGACCTACAGTTTTAGTCGTTTATAGTTTACGCAGACAAAAAATTTAAACACGTTGAATTACACCACACACTATATCCAGATTTTTACCTGTAACATAATTTTGTTATTTCCTTACTTAAAGTTCATAAAAAATAAATAAACACTGCTCTTTTATAAGAAATGTTCAAAATGGTCACCGTAAATTAAAACAATTTTGTCATTTCGCTAATAATTAATACTAATACTAATTAATACTAATTTTTATTTGCACAAACAAGATATTTAACTTACAATTAAATGGAATTAGATTAATAAATACACAAAACTGCAAAATAGTACACTTTGGTAACGCAAAATATGGACACTAACAGTGATTGATAGGGCGCAAATATTTCGGATAATTTAACAATACAGAAAGTATTTGTAACGAACGCGACGCTTTAATAAAATTAATATTCCCGATTTGTGTACAAATTGAATTTTAGAATGGTTAACATGTTCGTCACATATTCATTTGTTGCCCTATTTCAGGGGTTTTCAAACAGGCTTGTATCAATCCGTTAACGGCTTTTATTTTGGTAACAGTAAGGAATTTTTTAAATAAATTCATTTTCTTGATATAGAACTACTCCCGCGTGTTTGGTCCAACTTTGTTAGCGTATTTTAAAATCACCCTGTAATTTTATCGATAGTGAAAAGTTATCAATTTTAATATTATTCACATTTCACCACTTTTCAATTGAAAGCGTATATTTATTAAGTATCACTCGAATCGTTTTACCTTTTCAAAAATAACAAACACTTTTAATCACAATAAATAGGTATATTTTTACATACATCTTACAACATTTATAGAATAAATAGTACCAAGATAAAAATTATATTTATTTATTAATTTGTATAATAAATATGTTTAAAATGTGCACCATAGCGACGCAAACTAGCTTCGTAGCGATTCTGCAAATTATTAAACATTTTATAAACAGTGGTTGCTGCAAACACTGAAAATAAATTATTATTCATTGTCATAGTTCTACAATACATCCTGGCGAATTTTCTGAGTGAAATATTGCATCCTTTAGCATACTCCAAATGTAGACATCAGGCGGTTAAATCCGGTGAATGAGGAGGATACCCGAAATTTGTTCGATGAGAAATGATTCTGTTACCAAAATGTTCATGGAACAACTCTAAGAAGCATTGGGATGCGTGGTTCGCTGCCCCATCCTGTTGGAACCATTACTTACGTACCTGCAAATTTCGCGCGCGGCAAAAATTTATTTAAATCTCTTACAAAAGGTGTAAGAATATTCTGTATCGCACTTGGTTGACAGTAACTGGATGCTTATTCTCGACCTCAACAAAATAAGGACCAATAACTAGACACAGAAACTCAAATGGTTATTCGTTCACTGTAGAAAGGCTTCTCTATTATGACATCAGGACCTTCAAACCCAAGGAATCGATTTGTTTGTCGAATCATATAACCGTTGGGATGAACGTGACTCTTATTCGAAAATCATACGTTTCTCAAGAAATTGGGATCTTCATACACTAAGCTTAACACGCGTCCGCAGTAAATTTCTCTTCCACGTTGGTCTGCAAACTTTTAGTCGTTATCACATTTGAATTTGGTATGGATAGAATTGAACATTCAACGTGTAGATGTTTCACTTATATTCAATTTTTGTGCTGTTCGCACAGGACTTCTTTTCGGAGAATGCACGACTTGGTTAAGCACGCGGCCTTCACTATCGTTGGTACAATTTGTTCTTCGACGACTCAAAGAGCTTTTACATTGACATAACACTACTAGTGCAACGAAATTTCTCAACAACCGCTAGCATTACAGCTTTACTGGGGGCTGCTTTATTAAACTGTTGCTGATATTTTTCTGAGACTTGTTTTAAACTTGAGCCGTTATTCCGACCAACTGCGTATAACCGGAATTAGTGCTGTACTAAATAAACTTTTTCTTCAGTTGAAAGAATCATAATGACGAAGAGTTTAACGGTAACTAATGCCAGGGTGACAACTAATGACAAGTAATTCAACTATGATAGATGCAACTTGCGTGAGCAATTCCTCGGCGCTCTAAATTTCGGTATTATTTATTTTAGTGGATGCCGTATTTTAAAACTTTCAAATTCGTTAACATGAAAATTTAAAAATATTACAATTATGAGTAAGCAATAAATAAAATAGTAATAGAACTTTTTAATAATCAAATTTAAACGCTACTGCAGCTACATTAAAATGCAACATGTTTAAGATGTTTGATACTACAAAGACTTTCGTAAGTTTTAGAATGAATAATGTATTAGTTGGAAAGTGTATGTTCTTCTAGGTAGGATATAAAGTTACACAACTTTACAACTAAATTCCCCCCTTATATACCATATCGTACTACAGACACAAAACGTATTTAATTTCTTAACTTGGAATATTATTTTTCCAATTTCTAGAGCGTCTGATGAATACATATATGTATGTATGTAAAGAATGTAAAACACAATAAAACGCAGTTCCAAAATAACTACAAATCTGTTAAATGTTTAAATCTAATTTACAAACAAATTTTGATAAATCTTCAAGTAAAAAGGTTATCGCAAATATTGTCCTATTTAATCTTCATTTAACTATAAGTTGTATTTATAAGCACCAATTGCATCGAACACGTGAGGACTGCGCTTATTTTTCTGGAGTGCAACAATCTAATTAGCTGTCGAATTTTGGTTCGACAAGAACTCGAACATTGTCTTTTTAAAAGCAATTTTAAATTATCAAAAAGCAGCATAAATGTACAATGTCGTATTATGATTATGCTCATTTCTGTATAAATTAAATATAATGCAAGTCTTTATTTCTTTATATAAAAATATAAAATATAGCATATGTTTGCAGTTATTTAATTTAGTAAAAGCAAGATCTTAAATCAAAACCCTAAGTTCCTATATGTTTAAGGATAACAATAGATGGTCTATTTCCATTTTACAGTGAAGATAAGGAGCTGATGTTTGTGTCGGTGTCAGTAAGAGATCTGACGTTATAGTGAATGGAGAATAACATTCCATTGAAGTTCCACCATCTTATAATCAATAATATTCGTCGCGTGAGGTCAAGCGTTATCCTGAATAATCATAGCATTCTTCTAGTTTAGCATTGCTGGTTGTTTTTTTAATTATTCTTACTGAACCTGTTCTAGTTGATCGCAAAATATGTTAGCAGTGATGATTTATCCCACTTTTAAAAAATCATATTGAATTACTATTGCAGAAGTTCACCAATCACGAAGCAAAATTTTTCCTGAAGCAAGCTTTTGAAATCCATCACGAGCAGTTCGTTCCAAATGCCAAATCTTTCCAGGTTTAAACTCGTGCAAATATGCACCTGGGTAAAAATTATATACAAACCAATGTTTACTGCTCAAAATATTCTAATTTAATGATTCAGGTAGGGTATCCACAGTTATTGGTAAGTTATTATAAAAATCCCAGGAGTTATACCTAACAAGAAACCAGCAAAATCCTTCTTGATACATTATATTAAAATATCAGGGCCTAAAATTGAGATTCGTACTCAAAACATATATATGGAAGACGTAATTAAAATATAATTTAATTAACTAGCTTAACCGAAATTGCCTCATCAAAACAATGTTCTGACGCGTTGACAAATCTGTCCAATACATAGCTTTGGATCATGATCAGAATATTCGCAGTAAATGAAGCGATCATTGTTTACTTTAGATCCTCGTTGAGAATAATTTTTTTTCTACAATCGCTATAAAAAGCAGGCTTTTACACTTTGTAAAGTTAGCGCAAAGCTGACGTTTTCTGAGAAGTATCACCATATCAGATTGCCATGACTACGCGCCATTTAAAATTATAATTAATACGGACGACAAAATTTATAGTATAGTTACCAGTCTTCCATAATAACAAATGAACAACTCGTTTGTTGTTATTTTATACTAATTAAATATTGTTAAATAAATTTAAATAGTTAGAATTAGGCCGCAATAATGCGATTGTAGAAAAACATCCTGTGTGTAATTAAAGCGAAAAGTGGCATTGTCACTCTTGACAGCTTGATGTGCGTCGTGCGTCAATTTGTTGTCTCGAGTAACAATGTGGTACTTTGCACTCTTAATGCACAAATAGTTATTGTTATTGAAACATTAAGTATTAACCGAGAGTTACCGATTGAGATCGAAAACTGAACTGAAAATTATATATTTTAAATAATTATTCTATTTCTTTTTAACAAGGAGGGTGTGAATTAATGTTAGCCAAAAGTTGTAAATAAGAAGATTAAAATGTGAACTCCCCCTTACTAAAAATGTGGTAAGATATCTAAAATTGAGTTAATGTACTCAGTGACATACAAGTTGCAACACCAAGTAAGGGTTGGAATTTCCGGATGAAATTTATTAGGAATATTCACCTATGTTATAGTAATAAATAATAAAAATTTGGGAGGAAAATCTTTATTGGTTAAACAAAGTTTTATAATAATTGTTAACAATGTCCGGTGCAGCCTCTCTGATTTACATATTCATTTACACGCCGACGCATTGATTGAATAACGTAGTTTATCTCGTTTTGGGACCTTGCCACCCATACAAGTCGCACCTCAGGTCTCAATGCCTCCAAAGTTAAAAGAGGACGCTGCAAATTTCGCAACCTTCTACCCATTATGTTCCATACATATTAAATGGGAGAAAGATCTGGAAATCTTGTAGGCCAGGGCAAAAGATGAAGCTGATCCTGCTCAAAATTCAGGGAAAACCTTGCTAATGTGGACGTGCATTATCTTGCTGGAATAATGGATCTTCGAGCTCTTGTAAGTATGGCAGAAGATGTGTTCTAACCACCTCCGTAATTTACCGTTGTGATGTCATATTTCCTCGAATGAACACCAAGGGAGGCCTGCTGGCATAAGTAATCGCACGCCAAACCATAACACTCACAGTGCGGTGTATATGCCTTTCAACTGTAAATCGAAGATTCCGTCATTCAGCCCGTCTTCTCCTGACTCTCATACAACCGTCAATTTAAGCTAAAAAAAGTAGTCTGTCTATAGTAAGTAAAGCTGATTAATTTTTGGCGACTTTCTGCTACTTTGTTCTTTCGGGTTAACCGGAAGTAAATTTGTTTCTTATGACAATCATCAAATATTTTGCCTGTTCTAATAGCTCATTCAATTCTGAGCCTATATCTGTAATTGTAATAATTGTAATTACATGTTTTATATATTCCATTTTAATTAATAAATTGGGCGTAGTTAAATGGTGTCCGGAACTGACAGGCAACGATGACATTATCACTGTTGTTATAGCACCAAAATAATGCGACTGATATATTCTAGCATATGCTGAGGTAATTTGATAAGTTTTTTTGTGGTTGGGCACCTAAACTGCTAATTTATATTTGAAATGCAGCAATTATATACAGGGTGGAAATTAAGTATCGCATAAATTCGATAAATCGGTTAATGTGCATTTTCAGGAAAAACCCTGCAAGGGGTGTAGCGATTTAAATTACAGCGCGTATGAAACCATAGATTTCAATATTTTATATCTTTTGTTTTTGAAGTTATAACGTCATCATATTTTTTTTCAAATAAGAACCTATATTTTTTAGTCTTTATTTTGGAAGAGCTCTTTTTGATCCGTTTCCACTAGGTAAAAAGGCATTAAAAATTGAAATGTAGTGGATGGAGATAAAACCAAATTAACTGAAAAATCCAGTTATCTATGTTTGAAACAAAACACTTATTGTGTCAATGACAATGTTAGAAGTGATTAGGTAAGGAAATATTAAAAGAAACGTCCATTTACTTGCGTTTAAAACAAGAGAGGATCACGTTCTCTTTTTGATATTTAACTAATTTTATCAGTGTGATGGCAAAATTTTTATATTTATTCGTATTTTCTGTAAGTGGTGTGTTTAACTTCCAATTAAAACATTTAGATTATCTAATATAAATAATTTTCCTAATAATCATCATTATTTCATTAATAATGGTCCGATCGTCCAAAAAGCAAATAATTGAGGTTGGATATTGTGACGGAGTTAGAACGCATCAAGAAGTATGTCTATTATTCAGAGACAAATATCCATAGGAGCAAATAAGTCAATCCACAGTAAGAAGAATAGAAAGCAAATTTAGTGAATGGCACTGTGAAGGATGTTCTAAAAACAGGACGCTTAGTGACAACTTTGATTGAAAATGAACAGCTCGATATTTTATTAGAAATTCACAAAAATCCGCAGTCAAATGGTCGATCTATCGCTTTAGATCTCAATATGTTTTGAAAACGCAAAAATTTCATCCATACAAGATAAAATTGGTTCGTGAATTATCAGAGGATGGCTTTGATCGCAGGCAAGAATTCTGCGAACTACTGATGGAAAACTGCATACGCAATCCGATGTTTCAGCGACGAGTAGTATTTTCTGATGAAGCAACATTTTGTTTAAATGGAACTGTCAATAGGCAGAACTGTCGGTATTGGACTAAAGAAAATCCCCGTTGGGTGCAGGCAACCCACACTCAGTATCGCCAAAAAATTAATGTATGGGCAGGAATTGTTGGTGATCAAATTTTAAGAGCCTTTTTTTTTCGAAAATAATGTGACTGTGGAAAGATACCTGGAATTTTTACAGTTTGAATTTGTGCCGGCTGTGGCGGCATTATTTCCTAATGAAAACGACCCTAACGTATCACACAATAGTATTTGGTTACAACAAGACGGTGCTCCTCCACACTACGCCGTTAATGTGCGAAACTATTTGGACAAAGTGTTCCCACAGAGGTAGATAGGAAAAAGAGGTGCCACCGAATGGCCGGCTAGATCTCCTGATCTAACACCCTTAAATTTCTTTCTGTGGGGTCACTTAAAAAACAGGGTGTATCAAACACGACCCAACAATTTAGAAGATTTAAAAGAAAGAATTCGACATGAGTGTAGGGTAATAACGGCAGAAAGTGCTGAAAACGCGATGAATGAATTCTTCAATCGCCTTGGATACTGTCAGATGATTCAGGGTCGCCAGCTTGAACATTTAGTGTAACTATTTGTTATAAGATACCTTAAAAAATTATTTTGTCTTCCGTTTGTTCTTGTTACAATGGTGTTGATTTTCTCCGTTTAAACCATTTAATAGTTTTTTTTACTTGTAATCAAATTTGAAATGGCAATAAATTTCTAATGTTCAACTTTTTTTAAAATATCTCCAGTATTACGTTCATTAAACAATTGACTGAAAAGCAAAGAATTGAAATATTAATGATGATTGCATATCCATAGGTTTTGTTTCAAACACATATAACTGAATTTTTCAGTTAATTTGACTTATCTTCCTCCACTATATTTTAATGCCTTTTTACTCCAATTTTTTGTCATGCAACCTACCCTAGATTTTATACCATTGGAAACGGATTAAAGAGCTCTTCCAAAATAAAGACTAAAAAATATAAGTTCTCATCTGCAAGAAAATATGATGACGTCATAACTTCAAAAAAAACATATAAAATATTGAAATGTATGGTTTCATATGCGCTGTAATTTAAATCGCTACACCCCTTTCAGAGTTTTTCATGAAAATGCGCATTAATCGATTTATCGAATTTATGCGTTACTTAATTTCCACCCTGTATATAATTTCTGCATTTCAAATATAAATTAGCAGTTTAGGTGACCAACCACAAAATATTTTATCAGATTACCTCAGCACATGCTAGAATATATCAGCCGCATTATTTTGGTGCTATAACAACAGTGATAATGTCATCATCGCCTTAATATTTCCTTATCTAATCACTTCTAACATTGTCATTGACACAATAAGTATTTTGTTTCAAACACAGATAACTAGATTTTTCAGTTAATTTGATTTTATCTCAATCCACTACATTTCAATTTTTAATGCCTTTTTACTCCGATTTTTTGTCATGCAACCTACCCTAAATTTTATACTATTAGAAACAGATTAAAGAACTCTTCCAAAATAAAGACTAAAAAATACAGGTTCTTATTTGAAAAAACTTCAAAAACAAAAGATATAAAATATTAAAATTTATGGTTTCATATGCGCTGTAATTTAAATCGCCACACGACTTGCAGGGTGTTTCCTGAAAATGTACATTAACCGATTTATCGAATTTATGCGTTACTTAATTTCCACCCTGAATATGCTTAAATTTATGATACAGCTTTTATCAAACTAACTACTATTAGACCATCTTCGACGTCCTAGGTGCGGGTGTACGAGTGATTTACATGTTGACCAAGTACACTCAAATCCAAAACTTTTCGATAGGAAAAAAATAGAGCTAAATAACAAGATAAGCATAAAAACAACTTTTTGTCAGTTACTGCATTCAAGTAAAACTATCTCCTAATTGTTGACGTTATTCATTAATGAAATTAGCTCGCTTAGTTACCTGGACTTTTCAGATAATATGATGAACTGCATAAAAAATGTTCCAATAAGATTATTATATAGATAATAACACAAAATACTATAAAAACAAAAATAACTCCAACGAATATGTATAAAAGTTAGAAACAGAGAATAACCAACTTAGAGTGTATTTTTCTTCTAAAACGGTTGAATACAAAATTTAAAATTACTGGTATTGGTAGATTTACTGTAGTGTACAGATAGTTTCTTTCATTTTATTTCTTGGGAGAATAACATTGTGCAATTGCTACCATTTATTCAAACAGAATCATATTTTCAAGCTTTCATCAAAAGCTATTCCAAAATTTTTCGGCTATTGACAAGTGTTATAAAGAAAAACACCAAAAAGGTATGGGGTAACCAGGCATCAAAACGGGAATTTAGAATTAAAGGTTTCCTACATTTCCATCTTAATTTTAATGCAAGTCTACTCGAAGCTTCCATAAGTTTCAAGAATTGACGGTGGTGTCTACGGTTTTGGGTAATGTTTTATAGCAAAGAGAGCATTGAGATAAATGACAACTTAATTTGTAGGCGAGTTGTCAACGCATGGATATCTGAAGAACACTATGGTGATAGTATAAAATAATAATCGTTCATTAAAATGACTTTTATCGAAGTGGCCATGGAAAACAGCCCTTTGGATTATGTTAGCGAACAAAATTAAAACTAAAACAGTAAAACTATTCATTACTTCTGCAAAAGACATGGAAGGAAAACAAATTAAAGATTAAGACGTTTTCAGAATCTGAATACGTTATCTAATCTAAAATGCAATATTTTACTCATATGCCCCAGAAAGTGACAAATACAAACCCCAAATGTTAGTTCCTAGCAAAATATTGCAGTGCTAATACTGCTAGATATTCTGGTATTGACAAAAAGTTTTTGCGAATCGCAAGAAGATGTTACTAGTCAAACACAAGGAATGACAAAAACTACCCAATAAAATTCATCGAATATCAAAGATTCAAAACCAGTTGGATTATTACAAACACCGGTACAATGGTAACGTTGTTAGACCTTCTCTATAGACTTATTTAGTTCTTTACCTAAACCAAAGGAGCAATTTTAATGAATTTATATATTAGAACATACTAATTTCAGTTATTCCCACTGAAAACCACTACAGAAGAAGAATTAACGAAGTTTCTTATAAATGAAGTAATCCCCCGTAAAGTCCAGATCAGTTTTTATCTTCATAAGATTTACGCAATCTCCTATTACACCGCAATATCCTGTCTGCAATTCAAATGAAAGCAAGAACAGATGTTAAAACGAAATTATCTATTCTAACTAAAAATGATCAAATACCAACAAGCAGATTCTCAATACACTCTGCAAAAGTGTAAACTCATCACCTTTGCCCTTTCATATCGCAGGTTTGGTAGAAAACCTCAAATGCCACCCAGACTTGACCGTCTAAAATCCTAATTTCGTCCCGTGAATTACATCATTTCGAAATAAATTAAGAAAACGCCCACAATAAACGTCAAAACAAAAAGGAAAGGACCACTGACCAAAAAGGAAATTATATATCTCCAAATTAGGTATTATCCTAGTAATTCTAAATGTTCCTACCCTACAAAATTCGCCTTAAAGAAAGATGGACCATATACAGTGTGCCCGAGAATCCAGGTTCACCATTGGCATCTCGGAAACGGTAAGTAATACAAAGTGGGTTAAATGGGAGAAAAGTTGCGCAGTTAGGAACCCAGTTTAATGATGTTTCTGTTTTCTCAAATAGATGCATAGTCTACTAGATAGAGACAAAAAACCCAAAAGTGCTCATTTCTTCTAATCAACATATTTCTTTAAGCAATAAAAATAGAGAAAAACGTCAAAGGAAAAAGTTGTAGACACAATAGGTGTCTTTAGAATTATATTTGTTTTGTGACTGTCATTTGTTTTTTTTTCAGAGATATAACACAAACTTGCATTTTTTTAAATGGAACACATAGTTAATTTTTACATCAAAAGATAGCTTATTTTTTCTAGTTTTCGGCGATATAAGGGTTGCTTTACTTATTTTTAAAATTAAGCAAAATATAGAAAAAAAAACATTTCATAATTTTGCTTATCTAGTAGGCAGTGAAAAACAAACCACTGTAACAAATGACGATCGAAGCAACATTATGTCGATTTGACAGCGGCATACTGAAGCCTATAGCACATGAAAACAAAGGGTAACCCTATAGAAGAGCAGTTAGTTAGTAATTCACTAACGCAGTACTCTAACAGTTATTAATAGTTAATTATTTATTTTTACGGCAGATTTTTCACTTTATATTATATTTATTGCATAGCAGTCTGGAAATGATTGCAGTAGGAAGTGAAAACACGGTGGTAGATTCTCTTAACATTCAATTTAGTTTGATACTTTTAGCAAAACATAAAATAAATGTAAGAACATGATATTTTAATAACAAGCTAGAATATAAAACACAAAGTAAATGGAACATAGAACTAAAAATACCTAGGTAACTGTTAAATAAATGATCAAAAACAAAACGTAAAATACACTACAACAAATATTCAACATGACCTTCCCTACGTCTGTATATGTTCTAATTCGCTTCACTAACGATTTTTGACAGTTGTTAATTTGCGTATGCGTAATAGAAGTAAAGGCTTGTAAAACCCTGTGCTGTAGCTCTTCTACATTATTAAATTTTTGAATGTAAACTAGGTTTTTTGCGTGTCCCCATATAAAAAAATCCAAGGGTGACAAGTCCGGACTTCGTGCAGGCCAGCGTATAGGACCATTATTACCAATCCATTGTTGAGGGTATTTATCATTTAGATTATCTTTTACTGCCCTGAAATTGTGAGGCGGTGCTCCATCTTGTTGCCAAGTTATGTCTGCCCTTCTACGTAGTGGAAGTTCGTCTAATCTTCTATGTCAATTTGAAGTAACGCTAAATAGCCCTCTAAATAGGCCCTATTAATTTGTTTCCAAGTATATCGCACCAATAATTGAAACCAAACTTTTCTTGTAATCTCGACTCTCTTATAATTTTTGGGTTCTCATCTGCCCAATGATGAAAATTGTGACGATTGTAAACTCCATTATTAGTGAACCTGGTTTCATCTGTACACAGAATATTACGATAGAATAAATTATTATTTGTTAACTCATTCGTAAACCAGTTTCAAAAATTCAGTTTTCTATCGGCATCCCCAGGATGCAATCCTTGCACTGACGTAGGTTTGTATGGATGATATTAGTGTTTTTGCAAGCTATCATGTACTGTTGATTTAGATAAATTGTTATCATTTGCTACTTTTCTGACTGATGTTAACAGTTCGTTGATACCAAGGGCAAACACATTGGCTTTCGCAATTTCATTTTGCTTTTGATATTTACCTCTCGGTTTCTTGAAAGCGCCAAATTCCCTTAAGCTTTTTTTATTTTAGAAAACGGTGTCGTCTTTCTGAATAACGGTGTAAATATTCATTGCCAGCTATTGTAGCGTTTCTTCGACACTGAAGGTACATTACCAACATATTGGTTTTTTCTTCATTTGAAAACCCCATAACTGCTACTAGACGCAAAATTTTGATACGTCCGCTGTAAAAGTGGCTATTTTTGTTTCGAGCGTCATTCGTTACAGTGGTTTGCCTTTCATTGTCTGCTAGATAAGCAAAATTATGAAATACTTTTTTTCTATATTTTGTTTAATTTTAAAAATAAGTAGGGCAACTCTTATATTGCTGAAAACTAGAAAAGATAAGGTATCTTTTGATATACAAAATTAACCATGCATTCCATTTAAAAAAATGCAAGTTTGTGTTATATCTCTGAAAAAAAAATGATAGTCGCAAAACAAATATAATTCTAAAGAGCCCTAACGTATCTACAACTTTTTCCTTTGACGTTTTTCTCTATTTTTATTGTTCGAAGAAATGAGCAATTTTTGGTTTTTTGCCTCTATCTAGCAGACTATGCATCTATTTGGGAAAACAAAAACATCATTAAACTGGGCTCCTAACTGCGCAACTTTTCTCCTATTTAACTGACTTTATATCACTTACGGTTTCCGAGATGCCAATGGTGACCTCGAATCTCGGACACGCTGTATAATCAGTATTTTGAGCTTCGTGTGCAGGTAAGTACCATTAGGAAAACGTCGCATAAGTTAACTCCACTAACACCCTATGTTATGTAGGGCGCACTTAAATTTAGAAGTCGACCTTCAGAAAGAACATCAGAATACATAGAAAATGAATTTCTGAATTAATTTTAATTTCATTAATAAAAATTTTAATTAATGGGAAGTACAAGAACATGACAGTATAATAATTGGCTTGTAATGTTTATTAATATTCAATTTACAAGAACATGCAATATTTATTACTATTCAAATTTCAAGAAGAATTTATAATTGAAAGCAATTTTAATACTAAATAAATTGAATAATTGTAATATGTAAAGGCTGTATGGTAACATTAACATATTATAATTTAATT
>JAHWXV010202033.1:0-12136 GCA_024586415.1 Phrixothrix hirtus | reverse complement strand
CTCCAGACCAGAAACCTAGGCTTCCCTCATCCATCTCTATCACTTCTTTCCCTTTCCACTTAGTTTCACTCACACACAGAACATCTAACCTTCTCGCTCTCTCTCTCTCTCTCATTTCACTCAAAATCTCATGCTCCTTTCCATACATCCCTCTTACGTTCCATGTTCCCACTCTCCACTCCATTTTCTCGCGTTTATTCCTAGGTGGGCCAATCTTGTTCAATCTCAGCCGCCCACCATGGCTTTGATTGTCCGAGGCTTTTTTAGTGTTCTTTTTAGCAGTATTATTAAAAGTAGACCTGGTTGCTAGCCTAGATCGTACCCTATGTCGATGTAGCATTCCCAACTTACGGAATCGACACCATACCGGTCAGTTTTGGCGTATTTAGACTACGTGCTACAAGCGCAGCCACAATCCCAGCATTATCCCAGGCATGCCTAACGCTATTCTATACAGACTAAGCACCCTATCATGAACGGGTTACTCTGCAAGACAGCACGTAGTTGCCCGTGCCGCGACTACTAGGAAGTATAGGTAATGCACTGACGCACTCGGGCACAGGGATTAAATTGAAACTTTATCAAATTAACCAACTTACGTTATATCTTGAGCGTAGTCCGGCATAAGGAATTACTTTCTTTGCCTTCAAAGGAGTCTTCGGTTTCATCTTCGTTTATTTTGGAAACGAACGGTATTTCCCTGACGTCTACATACTTACTTGATTTAACGAGAACTATTGATCAACTTCTTATTGGTGGCACTACGTTTATACTTGCGACGTCAACTGCTAGCTTGAACCTGATAAGACTTTAACAGGGTACGACCAAGAACCAAAGATACCATAATAAGTTTGCCCTTATATTGGATCTTGCGTTACCATTCCAACAAAATGTGTTAACTTGTCTTCACCAATCGCATAACTTCATTTTAAAACCAGTGTTTATTTCACTTTATTTTCTCACGTCTCGTTCAAATCCCTCTTTTATAAAATTCTTCTCAGTTTCTGGACATGAATATTTAAAAAAGTCTTAAGCTCAACTTGGCGTATTTCTTTAAAGTTAAAAAGAGGCATTTCCTGTCGGCGTTTTAATGCTTGTAAAACCTTTTAAATTTTTACATTGTACAATTTACATGACTACATTATAAAAAAAGATTTTGTTTTAATTTTTATCCTTAATTCTTACATTTACTTATATTGATTGCGCATGTTAATTAATATTTAATTAATAGGTAATGAAGGTCGTAAACCCACTTACACTACTTGGGATCATTATCTTTCCAAACCACTTTCGGTCATGAATTTTATTATACGCAGGCCCATTGATATTTCCGACTTGATCATCTTAACAAGGAACTATATTGTTTAAACAAAAGTCTTCTTAATAAGCGTAAAAGACTATCAATCGACACCCATATACTCAAATTAAAACTTCTTCAGACAACAAAACCGTTTTCAAATTGTTGACTCATGCATTCTCACGGTTACCGATCGTAGAGAAGAAATTGTTTGTAACATAATAACGTCAAGACGATATACAACATTGCTTGTAAAATTTCCCAAACACATCTTTGATACTTTATCTTTCGAGTGCGTTTATAAAAATTACTTGTTCTTGTGGCTTAGTTTACATCGGAAAAACTGAGCGTTCTACACATATCCTCATTGCTGAATACGAGTGTTTCGTTAGAAAAAAATACATTTCTGAGACCGTTAACGCTGAACATCAACATCTATTCAATCACAAAGTCCTAGTTGGTCGACCTCAACTAATTATAAACCTCGTTCCTTTTTTAAAAGGAAAATCAATCCTGACAACGGCTCCGAAATATCCCCCCTTTGGAGCCTACCCATCGAAAATACGGTATCAGGAAATGAGGTGAAAACGCCCAGATCAATCACTAGCGTCTGCTTTTATCGAATTACTATAAATAACCGTACCGAATCTCCATTTCCTTATTGTTTGAGATTTCACCTCTGGCTTGGTTGACAAGTTGAGTAGGCGAAATTTTGACATATTGTCATAATTGGCACGGTCTTTTCCTTTGTAGTCGTATATCTATCGATGAAGATACATCTCCTTATGAAATATGCATATTTTATAAATATTATGTATTATTATTAATAAATAGTTAAATTAATTGATATCTGATTGAATTGAATAAAATCTTTAAACACCCTTCAATTTTAATAGCAACTATATTGCAACAATTTATTGTTTTTGAATAAATAACAGACTTATAACTTTATATATGATAGCTCATCTTATCACTTAACTCCTATTGTTTCAATTATAACCGTTTTTTTAAAGAAAATATGTTCAGAGAGCATAATCTCAGGTTACTAACGGTTTATAAAACAACTAAATAAATGTCGTAACCGTGAGTTCGGACGTTTTAACATTGCATGTAAATTATTACTGCAAGAAAAATCAATAAAAACGTTAATTGCTAGACTAATTTTATTGAAGTCAAAAACAATTATTCACAATTAAGTTTAATCACAGGTATCTAATGTAAAACATCAAAATGTAAATTCATTTTATAAGTAAACCGTATGTAATATAAAATTATCCAAGAGACAACGATTCTCAGATATGACAATTGGCAACTTCTTGAATTTTAATTTCAAGAAACAAAATATACAAATTTAAATTTTAATAGTTACGTATTTAAATTACTTGAAGTGGCAAAAATTATGCCACAAAGAATTAATTGATTACAATTAATTTTATAATAACAAACGGTATAAATTTGTCGAGCCACAAATTGACTGATGCAAATGAATAAATGTAGTAAACGTTAATGATCATTAAAAACTTCCGAATAATCTGATAACGTAAATAAATGAATGTTTAACAACTGTCAAAACACTCTTATCTAAATATTTGAAATGTTCTCCATTTATCTTCTGACATAATAAATTCGCATGAAATAAATGACTACATATTTGCAACCATCCTATCCTTTCACAAAATTCACAATACTGAAAATTAGTATGTCGAGTTTATTATGGACAAATAACTTGGAAAATAACAAATATAATGTGTTATACTCACGTAATAATACTGGTATTGCAGAATTAGTTCAAAGACCAGTCTAACTGTAAGGTTATCTTTTAAGCGTTGCTTACATTGCGAACTTCGCACAAAGTTCATAAAAACCTTTATATACATAACTTACCTTTATATTTAATTTTTATCTACATATAAATGTTATATTAGTTCAAAAACGGGCATTATAAAGACACTTCGCCGTTTTAGTGTATGTCTAAACCTGTAATATGCTTTAATTTAGTTTCCAATAAAAAATAAATTCTTTGAATTTTATTAAACTAGTAAAGAACAGATCGTAAAATTCTTAAGACGATTCTATATTTCCTTAGCCAGCAACGCCTATTGTAGTATTATAGAGCTTTCTCTAAGTTTTCAACTTGGAAAGTAATGATCAATTCGTCTATAAAAATGCTAAACTACTAACACCAAATAAAGTATTCTTTAAAGTATCAGAAATGTATCGCAAGTACTATATTAAAGTTCCATCAATTTTACGTTTCATAAATACTGAAGTTCCTGTGAATGCTTTGCAACTGATTATATTTAAAGTTAGGCTATATAAATAGAACCAAGGTGTTCATAGTCATCTAGAATATAATAATAAATTCATCTTATAATTTAATATAAGTAAAAATATTCTAAATTTCTGTATTACTGTACTTTGGTAATCAAATGAATCTAAAATCAAATGTAGATTTACAGAAAATTATTATTAAATACTACTTCGTTAAAGCGTGTATGAAATTAGTAGTATTAAAAATAATAAGAGTAGAAACCATAAAAATACTGATCCTATTCGGGTTTGAATCCGCCGAGCCGCCAAAGTTGGAAAAATAATCGGTCTACTTAATTTTGAAATCGTCTCTCACTTATGCAAAAATTTTCCATTAACAAAATGCTGATGTATTTTGAAACACTGATAAAAAATCTCTTACAATAATCCCTGTATAGCAAATGCCGTAATACTTATCTTGTTTACGAAAACCCTCCGATTTCTGGGGAATATTCTAGGTATAACATCTATTGCATAATCAATCGACTTTGTACCAGTTTTCGGGCCAAATTGGCGATACTACAGATCCTGTAGAACTAGTTGATGATCGAAAGAAATTAGGAATTACGCACCCTGAATTGTTATTTTCACATAAATAGGCATCCTTAAAATTAGCTACGTTTCTGGCATACTATATTTCAAGTAATGCATTAAAAGTTCTTGGAGCGTTAAATGTTGATAAGAGTTACTTTCCCGTGCACTAAAGTTGCAGATAATCAATTTATAACCTTCCTTTGTGGATGAAAACTTAAAGGTTCGATCTATCATCATTGCAGGCGCCAGGTAGCAATTTTTTAGAAGACATATCAAATAAATAAATAAGCAAATTATAATGCCCTTTCCTCACACATTACTGTAATTTCTATTAGATTTATGCGTTACATGTCGATATATATATAGCTTGAATTAAAGCAGTGTGAGTGCAGATATTAAATTTAAATTGCTGTGATAAATGTGTTGCACATTTTTAATTAATTTTATTTAACATACAGGGTCTTTAAAATCAACCGACAAACTTTAACACGGTACTGTAGACGCCTAATCACGTCTATTAACAAGAAAATCCCATAAAATACAAGACTTTTGGAAAGTATTGAAAATACCCATTATTTGAGAACTGCCGAAAAATGTGTATACAAATGAATATGTCTAAACGACATTCCAATTCCAACTACGTGTCGTTGAGGAAATAACATGTTATCCAATAGTATCAAATTACTGCAGCTGCATCTGTTTATTTGTGTAAAACTAACCTATCCCAATACACAATGACCTACAATTTTATTTGTTCGTATTTTATGAAGACAAAACATTTAATATTTATTTAAACACATTCAGTTATAATGAATAAACAAATTCATGTGTTCCCAACTTTATTAATAAAGTTTATAATTTATTAAATATGAAGACAAATTCGTTTAAAAACAACTTCAATTACATCCAATTATACTATTGACGGTATCCAAATTTTTATAGGTATCATGATTTTGATAATTTACTTTTCAGACTATTTTAATTTTTAGAATTCTTAAAAAAATGTAAAGGAATTTTCATTGCTAGAAGACATTGTCACGGTATATTTTAAATTGAGTACGAAATTAAATTATTTTGGGGTTTTGGGAATTCATTACTTAAAAATAGTGAATGAATAAATGTTTATACCTTGCTTTCCTGTTCATTGTAAATAAAATTTGTAATTTTTATTCCGTAGTGCGTTTTATATAAATTAGCACTACGGAATATTAATTATAAATGTTATTTACAATAAACAGGAAAGCAAGGTATAAACATTTATTCATTCATTATTTTTAAGTAATGAATTCCCAAAACCCCAAAATAGTGAATGAATAAATGTTTATACCTTGCTTTCCTGTTTATTGTAAATAAAATTTGTAATTTTTATTCCGTAGTGCTAATTTATATAAAATGCATTACGGAATAATAATTATAAATTTTATTTACAATAAACAGGAAAGCAAGGTATAAACATTTATTCATTCACTATTTTTAAGTAATGAATTTCCAAAATCCCAAAATAATTTAATTTGGCACGCAATCTAAAATATACCGTGACAGTTTACCAGAGTATTAAGATTTTCAAAGGAAAAAGGATAGTAAACAGAGAACTGAAAAAGAGAAGAATAAATATGTCATACAAAGCCTGAGAGCAACAAACTGTTTTGGCCTAGATGGAGAGAAACAAATTCAAAAGTAGTAAGTCCGTCGCCTTCTACAATGCGCAGACCGACCTGCGGTTGCAGTATTCTTAGACCGCCACAACACAGTCAAAAGCAAATAGAAGATAATGACGCGATAAGATGGAGAACACGTCAAAAGTGGCAAGTTCGTCGCCTCTTACGACTCGCATCCCAACATGCGGAAACGGTATTCTCTAGAACCCCACGTTTCAGGGCCAGATATACATCGAATCCCAAGTTCATAGTCGAGCTCGTCCTGAGCGAGACGACCAATTTCAAAACGCGTCTCCATTATGGAACGAGACAGCCCCTAGTTAAACACAGTTAGAGACTGAAATAAATAAAATTAGTAACGAAAAGGAAGAAGAAAATTGTTCTATATATTAAGAAGTCCAAACTAGACCCGAAAAGAAAAAAAACTGTCGCGTAATGCCGCCGAAAACCGTTTACATCAAAAATCGCGCGCTTGGGCCACCAAAGATTTATTTATATCGAAGGCTCCACGTTGGGCCGCCCTATTTTATGTCACACATGCCGCGTAAGAATAAGTACAAATAGGAACTCGCAGTTTGTCATGAAAATAAGGAGTGCACAAGCTATGCTCATATGTAACTGCGGAGATGAGGGGGTAGGTCGATATAAATGGGGTAGTGGATTTTAGGAAGCGACTTATAGCGTACAGATCAGCAAGAAAAGGAAAGAGAAGGTTGAGCGCCACGCGGTTTCAGATAAGAACACTTAAACACCATATGACCGTGAGATCCTCAAACGGCGAAAAATATCTCGGGTCAGTACTTTCCTTTTTGGATAGTAAAATATCGAAGCTTATTAATTAAAACCCTGTAAAAGAATATAGATAATTAAGGTGAAGCAATCAAAAGAATTAATTAACAACAAATGAGCAGGCTTTATTAAAAGCATAAAAATAGGAATGTGCATAAAATATTTGACAGGTAAAGATTAATTAGTCAAAAATATTTATACAATTTTTGACTTGATCAGTCCTCATAAAATACAGTAAATTGATAAATATAAGGCTTTTTAAAGTGCGGATCATAGGGCGAATTAGTTGTAATAATTAAAATGCTATGTGTACTTAATGTACTTTGGTTTGAATAGTGATGATTTTAAATTTTAAATAATTCACGAAAGAAATTGATGATAGCTATTAATTGAGTTTACCTAACTTGATGAATAAATGTACAAAAAAAAACACAGCGGAGCTGACAATCTAATAACGTTATTTTGTCTAATATGTAATTAATCCAGGCCGATCATTATAGTTGTTTGCATATTGACTCACTACGCTAATTTATGTGTTCAATAACTATTTCTTCAGGTACACTTAAAGTCTTAGCTTTGATAAAATTCATATTAGGCAAGTTAACGTTATTAGATACAAATTATTATTACACAGCTATACCACGATCGCGATTAGATTTCCGCGCACACTTGATCGCCCTAAGATCCACACTTTAAAAAGCCTTATCTTTATCAATTTACTGTATTTTATGAGGACTCATCAAGTCAAAATTGTATAAATATTATTGAATAATTAATCTTTACCTGTATAATATTTTATGCACATTCCTACTTTTATGCTTTTAATAAAGCCTGCTCATTTGTTGTTAATTAATTCTTTTGATTGCTTTACCTTAATTATCTATATTCTCTTACAGAGTTTTAGTTAATAAGCTTCACCATTTTACTCTCCGTTAAGTAAGTACTGACCCGAGATATTTTTCGCCGTTTCAGATCTCGCGGTCATATGGTGTTTAAGTGTTCTTATCTGAAACGGCGTGGCGCTCAACCCTTTCTTTTCTTATCTTGCTGATCTGTACGCTGCAAGTCGCTTCCTAAAATCCACTACCCCATTTATATCGACCTACCCCCTCATCACCGCAGTTACATATGAGCATAGCCTATGCACTCCTTATTTTTATGACATATATGACATATTCTATTTGTGCTTATTCTAAAGCGACGTGTGTGACAATCCCCAATTTTAATCTGCATACAACTACTAGAATTTTTGTAGAAATTAATTTTAAAATAATTTAGGTATATAAAACATTTTTATAATAAAAGGAAGCTTGCGTTGTAATTTTTTTAGGCAATTGCAGTCTGATAATCATAAAAGATTTATTAATTCTTAAAGGTAGGCAATATAATGTAATAGACATTAAACAAGAATTTCAGCGTAGGCGCTCTTTTACAATACAAAAGGTTCGGATGCTGTATTCAACGCCCGACTCCACTGATCTTTGTTCCGGATTACCTTATGTCTTATTCTTAAGTTGCCAAAATTGCAGCTACCTATTCAGTCATATTCAAAATAGTCAAGTTATTATATGTATCGCTGTATATATAAGGAAAGCTGTTTGTATTTAGTCATTAGAAGTTTTATTTATTAAATGTAGAACTAACACGTAAAAACGAATTTGAATTCCATAACCCTTTCGTTAGGATCCGGCACATTGTTAAAGAAAGAAAATAAATAATTAAATAGTAGGAATAATAGCAAAAAAATTTAATTTATTAGAATTAACGTAATGTCAAGGTATGTATATTCAAATATGTTATAATTATAAAAGAACACAGTTATGTTAAAATAAACAAGCTACGCCTGCAGAACATTCAATTTATTTAGCTTTGGATGGATGTACTCGAGCTGTTCGATAGTACTTGATAGGCAATTTTAACGTTACATTAGAATAGAGGGGCGCATATACACTACAGTGTTGAAAGTCTTAACATAGAATTTCATTACTTGTGTAGTTAATTTTCACAAATACTATGGAATTATTAATTACAATTATTGGATATACAACATGCATATTGTTTGAAGTAAAATAATATGGAAACCACTTTACGGATTAATTTGATTGTGAATCGCTATAACTTTAGGCGCCCCGAAAATATTTCTATTCAATGCTAATATATTTTATGTTAATTGTCTTCAGGTAGACAATAATTGAGCAGTTATTATTTAACAAATAACATTGGAAGGAACGACTAATTAATTATTACTTCTAATTTAAAAAGACAGAATTTCTTCAACATACGATTAAGAAGTTTACCTCAAGATAAAGTAATAATAACTTGAATGCTGCTAAACTTTTTTACTTTTGATTAAATACGAGGACAAATCGAGCTTAGAAATTGTTTATTATAATATAATGCAGAGCAACCAACCACATAGTAAACTTATAGAACCAGGTGAGCTAATGTTCGTTCTGCCCTTCTTTTATTGGATTTATTTTGAATTTAATTTATGAAATTCAGTCATTGACCTTTTATTGCAAATCAGGGACAAGAGAACATCGGTTTAACTTCAATAATAACGAGTTTAGTTTTAATTTAATTTTTAGTTAGGTTCAATCAATAAATACAAATATCTAAAAAGGAAACACATTTAATTTTAAGTAAATGTCTAAAAATAAATACTAGTCCTTAATAGAATAGACTTTATTTTTGCCCACATCAACTACAGTTAATATAACTTCTGAATAAAGAATACAATGGTTTATTTGTAAAGAATTTTATTTTTAAACTGTGCTTTGCGTAAAGTATGTTTAATTTCACTTACTCTATGAAATGTTGTAAAGAATACCTACTGGGTGGTTTCTGTGTGGTAACAATTGGCTGCTCCAGTCCAAATTGATATTTGAATCTTTCCTCGTTACGGCGTCTTTATAATTTTAAATTGATATGTCCAATTTAAAATGCTATTTCGGTTATAGTAATGACTTTTCTACTGGAGATTTATCAACACTTACTTACCTTTATTAATTCTTCTTAAATTGTTAAAGTTCTATTTGGGAGCAGTGGTGTTATTTTGTTGGTTGCAACACTCGCGAACTGAATTCGCCGTCAATTAACACTTGGCAATTGAGATTTATTTATTCCGTTTAGATCACACGAGACGAAAAATGACTGTGCAACGGTGTTGTGCTAAAAGACGATCTTTTATGTGGGAACTTTGTTTTATATCAATTTTTGTTAACAAGATAACGAAATGTCCTTCCTCTGTACAACCAAACATATCTTTTCATTTTTAAATGTGCCCAGTAATTTTTTATTCCGATTGTTGCTAGTTACTGTTAAATTTCGCATGGTCGCGTTTAGATGATATTGAAGGATTGTGAACTTCCAATCCTTTCTAAGTGTCTTTAAAATCTTGGGATATTTAATTTTCCGCGGCCGCATAATTTATTATTCTTATTTATTTAAAGCTACATAAATGTAGATACAAAAATTCCGAATTGTGGGAACCTTTTTAATAATATCTATAAATACATTTATTTAAATTTTCGCTTGATATGAAATTAACACCAAATAAGTTATGGACAATTTGGGTGCAATGCTGATCATAAATATCTCTAGGGATGTAATTATTAGTTTATGAACATTAACCTAAAAACTTCGGAGCGCCAAATCCTAACAAACTGCAACCTTTACGACTCACTTTATAAAGCAGACTTCTTTCAATAACGAATAAATAGATTATGAGAGCGATTTGATAAATGACAAGTTTGAACATAAGAACACGTTTTCTTCAAATTTCATTTTATTTCTCGACATAATCCCTTTTATCTCGATACCCTTAGTCCAACGTTTTTCCAATTTCATGAGGCCATCCTTGTGGTACGATTTATCAAGTCCTCGAAAATATGTATTAGTTTCCCATTCAACTTCCTCATCTGATTTCAATCTCCTTCCACCAAGCCATTTTTTCAGGTTTGGGCACAGAAAATAGTCACAGGGAGCTAGATCAGGAGAATGTAATGGATGCGGAAGCAATTCGTAAAGTAGTTCATAAAATTTCTGTTGAGTTTTTCATGATGTGTGAGCTGGTCATGATGGAAAAGCACTTTCTTTTTTGTCAAATGTTGTCATTTTTTCTTTTTTTCAACGTCCAATTGGTCCAGTAATGCCACTTAATCTGCTGTGATGAGTATTACACCTTATGCATTCCAATAAACAGTCGCCAAAACCTTTCAATCTAAGGCAACCACTTTTGCTTTCTTCGGTGTACTTGAACCAGCTTCAACCCATTGTTTTGATTGTTGTTTTGTTTCAGGTGAGTAGTGGTAGATCCATGTTTTATTTAAGGTTATGAATCTACGCAAAAAGTTATCTGCATTACGTTGAAGCATCGCTAAATATTGCTTTAAAATGACCACACGATTCCGTTTTTGTTCGATTGTCAACAAACGCGGCACCCATCTTGCTGACAGCTTTTTTATATGTAAATGTTCATGCAAAATGTTACCCACGCATTATTTTGAGATGCTTACGATGTCACCTATCTCACGTACTTTCACTCGTAGATCTTCCAAAACAATATCATAGATTTTATCGAGCATTTCTTTCGTGGTCACTTCGATTGGTCGATCTGAACGATGTTCATCAATTGTGCTTGTACGACCACGTTTAAATTCTGCAAACCAATAAATTACAGTTGAATTCGCTGGAGCAGATTTGCCATAATATTTATCAAGCTTTTCCTTTTTTTCTTTCACGGTTTTTCCACGCAAAAAATAATGCTTAATCAGTACACGAAATTTGTTTTTATCATTTATTTTAATACAATCACAAATTGTCAAACATAAACTAAATGACATATAGCGCTAAAATTTACATGCAACCTACTAACAGATTGTATTTGATAGAAATGATATACATTCGATGATGAGTGGCGCTATCTCTTGGAAACCTCTCTCTCTCGTACTTATTAATTATCACTTGCACACTAGTTATTGGTCTCGCGATAATTCATGCCTAACTAACTATTTTCCTCTGAGCCTAAAGGGCTCTGGTGAAAATTGAAGTCAAATTAAAAACGAGTTAGTAGCGTCTGTTTTCCAAGCGAGGGGTGCCATTGTCTATCAAAATCGAGTTGGGTTGACCGCAGGCTTCTCCGAACGTTTGAGAAAAAGTTGATAACTGAAAGGACACAGCGTAAGCAAATGACTTTCCTAGTTTCATTAATAAAAAGAAATACCGGAGGTTATACCTGAAGTTTGTTTTTACCAGAAACTTTGTAGACGTGCTGTATTGTAACAAAATTAAAGATAATAATTTTGCAAAATATTCCGTAACATTCCAGAAGGTTCTGTTAAAATAAAATAAATGATGTAATCACGAATGAGTCATTACTGCAATTGATACTTAAATACATTATAAGTTACAACAATGAGCTATGATATTGGGATTTATGACATCAGAATTCTGTCTAATATTGCTCTTCATTTTCCCTAAATGTTTCAGAATATTACCTTTCTATATGAACAGTAGTTTAAATTCCTTCAGTTTTAATTTTCCCTAG
>JAHWXV010202029.1:0-11293 GCA_024586415.1 Phrixothrix hirtus | reverse complement strand
GGGGGGGGGGGTCGAAATTTCGTATCAAATTTTGACATAAAGATACATTTCACCCACTCTTTTCCATTTCCTTTTCTCACGTTTTTAAAATAGCCGAAAGCTGTATTAATAATTACTAATATATGTTTCTAAAATCAATCCAAAATGATAGACCTTCACAAAATAGGGATAGTCATTGATACACCTTGTCCTTGCGTATGGGCCTGTTATTGTTATATTTTGGTGGTGCTGGATTACTTTAAAAATTCCCTTTATTTTTCCTTTACGTGATATCTTCATATGGTCTTCGTGTAATATTCAGTCCACTATATCATGCACAAAGTAATTCATCTGAAAGATTCCATTACATCTTGAAGACTTTGCTTGATTTTTATGTGCAAGACAATCAAAGACCATGGAACCATTATCTTCTTAAAGTTGCGTGTGCTATTTGAACAGTTTGTCATGACGTTCTTGGTGTTGCTCCTTATTTTTCTAATTTTGGTAGAAAAATTGTCATATTGTAAACCTAACAGCGATAGTACCTACTCCGATGGAAAATCATCAAATTTTGTTAAATAGAACTCATCATCTATCTCAATTAAATTCTGATATAGTCAAATGTTGACAGTTTCCTTACGAAAAGAATAAGAAATAATGTGGAACTTTTATTATTAAACCTATGTTTCGTATCAAACCTACGAACTTTCGGTACGCCTAAGAGTTGAAACAACCACCTTCAAATGAATAGTTGTTCAGTGGTATCTTAAAATGTCATATGTAGGTCGCTTGTTCCTGTGAGATTGACATGCTTGATCGATCGCGGGATCCATTGACTACTTTCACGAACTTGAAGTCGCATCCCCCGATATCTCCTCTTCCGCCCCTCTACTTATTTCGTCCTCCATTGTACGCATTAATTCGGGAGTATGCTGCCAACGGAAGTAGTATTCCTTGTTGTCCTTTACTTACGTACTTTATCAGTTTTGCTTACCAATTTTAACTATTCTAGTCTTAACTAATATTTTCCCAATTTTGACGATATGAATTGTGCCTGTGTAACTCTCTTTTTACGCTATTTCCACATACTTTTGTTTTCCTGTAGCGTCTGTTTCTTGCTCAGCTACACTTTTATGAAAATTAGTTCAACTTTGAACTTTTATTTGGCATATTAAAAAATAATATAATCCTTTTGTTAATTACTTAGAGCGAAATTGTTTGCATGATTCCGAACAAACATTAGTTATAAATTAGCTATTCATTTTATATTTGATAGAAATATAAGCTACGTGTAAAGAACGAACATTCAATGTTAAACCAGAAAGTTGCAATTTGAACGTTATCTTATACATATAACTATTATGTATGTCACAATTTTAATTTAATTTCTATCAAAATAACAAGGTGGCGACTCTGATTTTATTCTAGAGCGCAAGTACTTCTTCTGAAACCTTTGTACAATTTACAATTTTGATCAATTTAATAGATGTATTTATTGAATTTTGATCTTTTATTCCAAATTAGGAAAGTTATTGGAGTATAAGTTCCAGCACGTACTGTGTATCAATAATTGCACCATGAATGTATGTACATATGCCATATTCGATATGTATAGGTACAATTAATTAATACACCTTAAGAGAGAGTGGTCATGTTTTATTTAATCTTTAGCTGAGTTCGTTCTCCTCCGGCGCCATTGAACAATTAAATGTTCTTAGTGATTACGTTCACAAGTTTTCAGCGTTTGGTATCCTAGAGAATATATTTAAGTATGTTGGAACCCTTTCTCCATCGCAGTGTTCTATTCTATTATGCGAAAGTATTAAACGAACAGAGTGTATAGAAGTTTATTTAATTAATAATAGTCAACATGTTTCAAGATTAACACAACCCCATCTTCAGGACTTAATCTACGTAAAACTAAATGGTGTATGAATTTGCATATTTAAACTTAAATGACTTATATTAGAGTGATATGCTGAATTAGAGATGTTTATCATTATATGGACATGTACGAAATTAAAACAATAATAATTAATTAATAATTAATTATTATTGTTCTAACTTCGTACATTCCCATATAATGATAAATAACTTTAATTTAATACATCAATATAATATAGCTTATTAAAGCTTAAATATGTAAATTCACAGATCACTTAATCTTATGTAGATTACTTAAGTCCTGAAGATGAGATCATAATAAACTTGAAACATGTTGACGATTATTAATTAAATAAACATCTATAAACTCTTTTGGTTTAAAAAGATTCTTTTAATTAAAAGTTCCCAATTGTAAACATCAATGGAACAAACTTTATTTTATTAGGTATCTTTATGAGAATCTTCTGGTCTGAAGCTTGAAAATCCACCACTTTAACCCACGGAGTGCAGCTGTGGTCCTCCTGTTCATCACATACTTCAAATTAATAATATTAGAGCAATTATTCGCATGCTCTAAATTGACATCAATTTGAAAACCCCTAATTTCAGTTTTACGGTTTGTTAGATCAAAACCTTTACGTGATAAAACGTTTATGTAATAACATAATTAAACAAAGAAAAGCTATGATATCGCAAGCAATTGTTTTTCTTAACTCTATTAGCATTAATTAGAATACACAGGAGTACACAAATTGCGTTTTACTAAATAAGTAGGTAATTAAGCACAACGTAAAGTTATTTTTGCGCTTCCGACTTGTTTTTGTACATTTACCGGCAATGTTGATTGTCCCGTTATGATATATTTACTATTGTTATTGTCATAGTAACGCCACGATAACAAAAACGTTAGGGTTTATAACGGTATTATACTAATAAAAGTCCATGTAAAATTACGATGGTTTTAGAATGATTATTAGAGATTTTTCACATTGTATTGCATGTAAAAATAATCTTCCAAGAAATATACTGTAAAATTACAACAATCAATGTATTCTTTCAACGATATTCGTGAATTCGCTTGTTAGTTGTGATATTGCATACGTTTAGTAATAAATGAACTGTAATATTACATTTCAAATGTAAACGCACAACCAAAAGCAAAAAGTTTACTTTTATTATGGAAAAGTACAATTAATTTATAAAATATCATTCGGTTTTGTAATATTCATTTAACTAGTATGAATTATTACACTAAAACGTGAACAGCGCAGGTATAGTGCTGTTATGAAATGGGGTAAAGATTTGATATCAAATTGTCGTAATCAGTCGATAGTTGTCGTTAGAGCAAAAAGTAGTTTGCGACACACGATCGTTAAGTGCCTTGGTACAAGTCTAGAAAATTAGCAAAACTCGACCCTTGGGGTCTCCTTTTTCTAGTTTTTTCTCGAACTGTTATAAGGCACTTATCGAACTTCTATCATAATATACTATAATCAAACTTCACTTCGTAATAAATATACAAGGTGTAACTTTTCTAAAATACTTTACGCACCCGCTGTACATTGTAACTTTGGCCCACCATTTTTTATTTAAACTAAAGCAATGTAATTTCTATTACTACTATGAACATCGAATAGCGAAATCATTATTATTTAAAGTTTTCTAGATATTAGATGAATCGGAAATTAAATTCGATTTTTCTTACATTTTGTATTGAGGTGTAAAAAAACTCAAAACATTAGTTCATAAAATGAAGATAACTTACAGCTACCAGTAAGAAATGCCATGCTTCTTTTTTACGTCATTTCATCATTTATTAATTATAAAGTCTCCAAAAAGATGGTAATTAACGAATCTACGCACTTCATGTAAACATTTGCCCAAATGCGTAAACTAGAAGTGCGGTATACCACTCAATCCTACATGACTTAAATATCGACTAAATATTACCAAACATTTTTGAAATCTAAGAATAAATTTTTAGTCAGTTATATTTCATTTGCGCGGCACGTAACACTTATATACGATTGGCTTCCATTTAGTTATTAACATAAACAAATTCTCTCGCAACAAGGTTACGTGATCCATAAATCAATACAACTACTGCAGCGAAGCTACTACATTGTTTTCGGGATTGGTGGAAGTTATGTTAGTAAAACGCTCTAGAACCTATAGAATCAACCAACATACGCTTACACATCAGCTGGTGTCAGCACATGTGAGTATTGAAAGTTATTTGATTCATTACAAACTATAGAAATTTTAACGGATTAAGTCAATTCGGAATAAAATTACTTGATCAAAATTAGTAATTTTATGATTGGAAATACATCTCTCCATCCAATAAGTATTAACACGTCATTTTTATTAGAGAAGATCCATAAAATGGAATAACTAAGTGATGGTATCTTGTAATTAAATTTTTTAGTTAAAAATCGCACTTTATACAAAAATTAATATGAAGTAAGGGTCGTAGACAATAAAATCCTAAAGAATTGTTATAAGTATATTTTACCCTTAAAACATTCTCTCATCATTAAAGTTCCGTCATCGAGTAAAAATACCTTTGGATAAACGGTTTTAACCTTCTGAAAATTAAAACGTGATAATTTGAGTCGAGGTCAGCCGACCTGCAAATTTTTGATCCAGTAGATGTTGTATGTAATTTATTTCTAACTTCAAATCATTCACGTTCGTTTGTCAGAGTATTTCATTAGAGCGCATCTGGAATTGTATGAAAGTGTTGCTGTGATATATATTATCACACAATTTTCTCTAAAATCTGGGATTAGACCTACAGAGCAGAGTGCCATATCATTATAGTTTAATTTCGAAAATATTGTTATTCCGTAGTATCTAGTATCAACTTAATTAAATTCCAAAAGGTTATTGTAAAGGTTTGTTTAATTTTTAAAAATGAGAATTATATATGAGGATAGCACCGATAATTTCTGCAAACTAATAAAACAAAACGTTGTAGTCAAAAATTGTTTTTATTATTGTTTTTCAAAATGTTCACCCTTAAACTCAATGCATTTAGACATCCGATAAAACCAGTTATCATAGCATAAATTCCGCTCATCTTGAGTTACTTCAGATATAAGGTTTCTGAAGCTCTCCACTGCACCTTCTGGTCTTGCAATCGTACACCACGCACTTTATCCTTTAGTTTGGGAAATAAAAAGAAATCCGAAGGTGCCAGATCCTGACTATATGGCGGACGATCTAGTAATTTTAATCCGGAAGCTTTCAAAAATTCGTTTATTTGACGTGCAGTGTGGCTTAAAGCATTGTCGTGATGAAGGACAATCTCCGATCTAGGGCGTCGTAAACGAGCCTTTTGAATAACACTGTCGTGTAACATTCTGCGGTAACCATACGTTTATTTTCAAGCACGACTGTTGTGATAGGTCCCAATTTTGAGAAGAAACTGGCTACCATTTTCTTCCCAATAATTTGAGATTTATTCACTTTGGCTGGATTAGGTTTTGTTGGAAACACCCATTGAGCAGACTGCCGTTTTGATTCCTGTTCAAATGCATATATCCAGCTTGCATCGCCAGTAATGATGTTGTAACCGGCTTTCAACCTACCTCCATCATATTTCTTAAGCGTTTTTTTATTCCATTCCACTCGATTTTGTTTTTGTTCCTGTGTTAAATTATGCGGTATCCACCGACAACAGACTCTCCTCACACCCAAATGATTATGCCAAATCTTGTTTATTGCAGTAATGCCATTACCCAATGCTCCTAATAATCCTATACGTGACTCGATTGTCGTCTTAAATCATTCTTCGTATGGCGTCTATATTTGTTTCCGGAACGGCTGAGATTGGTCTTCGTTCGCGAAAATCATTACTAAGTGAAACCTTTGAAATTTAAATTCATATTTTTATTTAAACGATACGGGTGGTTTAAGAATTTTTGGAAGGTCGCATTAATAAAAACCAGCTCTATAACTTCTTATCTCCTAGCTGCACACATTTTGCGATAGCAATATATTTCATTGTTGTATATAAATACAAACTATTCACTTCTAAACTTTCTAATTTAAAATATTTTCTGTTTCTGCCTTTAAAGGAAGTTATTTAATTTTACTGACGACACCTTCTAATTTCGTCGTATCTTCTTCATTAGCAAGCAGTTCAGGATACCAATGCGTACCCGATCTGTTGTTATTCTTTTCGTCAAGGATACTCCTCTAGACGACATGCTGTATGCTCGTGTTCAGGGACGGATTAATTCCAGTCCAAAGTAGAAGACAGCTTACGTATGCAATCAGTTAGTTAAGCCACTGTCCCTCATACAGATTGTCTACAGCAGCCCATGTCCACCAGCTGACGCTGTAACTACGATGCTTCATTCCGTTTAATTGCCTGAAAAGGTCATGTACCTTCAAATATCTTTTATACGCATTTTGCATCATCAATAAATCACAATGTTTCTACGATCTATTATCTATTAGAATCACTACACACCTCATTGTTCACTCGCTACTTTCTACGATGGAATAATCAATTTAGTAACCTCAAATGGCTCCCGTCACATAGTAGTCAACGCACACGATATAAATCTAACAGCTGTTTAGCTGGATTTCAGTTCCTTCTCACATCGTAATTTTTTTTAATGAAGATTATTCTTACGTACATTAATATTTGAATTATTTTAAGACACTTTCCTTATTGTAAATTAATATTTCTATTACATGTTTTGATTCATATACTTAAGTAAAATTATAAATCCAGCGCTTCACGCATCGTTTTTGCTTGCTTTTTTTTGAATTAGGTACCGTTATTGTAAACCTCAACTTCTTGTAGTCAACGAACTTTTTATCTAGCTATTTTATTAATATATAATTTACGCTTAGGTGTGCTCATCCAAACGCAATATAAATTAAATTTAAATAGTTACAAGTAATTAACCTGAATTTACGTCATTTTTATTGTAGTATTTTTGTACATAACAAATACATTTAACTATTAATCATTGCGTTGATAACGTTGTGGTTTTTAATGCATTGCTTTACTTACCGATGTAATTTATAATCTAAGGTATTTTATTCTTTTGTCAAACAACTACGTAAACTTGTGTTTTAAAACATACTTCTAGATTCTTTTACGCTTACAAATAATTAATATTTTATTCATTTTTATGTGCGAAATAAACCAATTTACCTTAATTAAATTTTGAATATCTTTTCTTTTGTTACAATTTATCTAATTTATTTCTTTCAAACATACATATGAGTGTTTTACATAAAGTTCGCTTTTCTTATGTTGTTCCTAACAAAATTCTTAACTCTGAACATCCTAAATGAACGTTTAGCGTTTGCATTATTAAGATCAACTATTCGACATATACTGAGTGTCCGATCACAAGTGGCCATCAGCTACTACCTATCTACATTTGTTCATATATTAAACACGCAGCTGTATATTCTTCTCATCGTCCAGAATATACAACGAACCATTTTACCAGCTATAACGCTATTTAGCACCATTTTACAGGCAAACAGACGACGTGGCACCCTGTTCTTTCTTACGTGCTACCAAATATACGAAGCAGAGCAGATTGCGACGACGACTACCTTGATGATAGACCTACGACCCCCGCCTAACGAAAATCCGGTCAGATAAAATTTCTTTTACACTTGTTAATGCCGCTACTCTTGGTTATTACATATCAACCAAGCAATCTGGCCTAAAGGCATGTAACAAGGTATTACAATCTTGAAATAAGCGAATACTGTATCTTAACAGTAGTACAGCTAACCAAAGATTTTTGATTAAATATTGGTATAATATCTGTGGTGGCGATTTCGCAATTCATTACCTATCCTTGTCTCCAGAGAGCTGTTTGTCCTTAGGAATGAGTGACACTTGGCCGATTATGACTGTTATAATGGAACAAGCACGTTTTGTAACCCTATGGGTGCAGATGGAGTTATTTACTAAACTTAATTGAGGTGTTGTGCCGGCAGACAGTGGAGAAGGGGGTCCGAAGTTAGATGCTAAACTAGCGGGGCTACATCCAGGAACGTAGTTGTAGCAACAAAAAGAGTGAAACGTCGTATTCCAGAGGCGCCACTTCGTTTGGAGACGTCAGGCTTTCAACAGAGGGAAGTGGAGAACGAAGGTTCCACTTCGAAACTATATTGCGGTAAAATAGTGAAGTACTTACTATGTACCTGGTAAATCGTACGCCAGTGGGTGGGTATACACTTCGATCAGGTTAATTGTAGACTCACAATTATTATGTTTACCTTACATTACTCTTAGTAATTCACTGAAAGAAAAGAATGGTTACTTATTCTAAGGTTCTTATAACCATGAAATAATAGGAGCTGAATTCTGTATGTCCCTATAATGAATAATGCGTAATAAGGAAAGTACAGCCTCTAAATTTTGACCTTTACTTAATTAAATAATTAAATATTTGGTGTAATATTTACAAAATTATTTCAAATGTATATTTTTAACTTGACCGAAATATAGCTGCAGCGGAGTTTATGAACAAGGGTTGTTGTAGAATCGCAAAGAGAGACTTTCAAACTTACGTGATGGTAAAGTTGAAGTAGAGGAACGTCACTTACTTGTGGTCCGAGAACTCTGAAGCTCCCAAAAGAAGTAAGGAACAGTGCCGCCTCTCGTTTTAGATAATATTGTACCTTACTTTTACTGCACAATTCGATCTTAAACCATTGTACAGCAAACAAACGTAGAAGGATGATAATTGACCCAATTACAACCCGACTTTGGGCGACAATATGCCGAATTTCCCGAAATTCGGTCACTTAGAAAACTTAAACTTCGATATATCTTCAATCTTGAAATTTAAATTGAACATACACAAACAAAGGAAGGTTTGTTCACTCTACTAGTCTCTAGCTTCAACTAACTATCAGAAGCCCTTTTTTTGTCAGAAGGGGGGAGTAAAGCGGGAATTTTTAGTAACTATTTTTGAAAATACTGGAGTCTCGAAGGTTATTACATGTCTATGCATTTGTTGACGTAATAATTTTTGAAATACCCTTGTCACTTTGTATTATATGGTAATCCCAATTAATTTTATTTTATAACAAAGAAATAATGTAAACCCCATTTCCCATTGAATTAATTACAATTTTGAATATTTAATCTTATTGTTATTATCATTCAAGTGTTGACGAGGGATTACCTACCGACTATGCTCAAAAAATATACATGCATTTCTATATACCGAGTGTCTCTAAATAATTTATTGTTGTTTGTCAAAACTTAAGAGGTGCTTGCACTGTAAACCCTTCTCCACAGATGATCAACATATGTAATTTGACTTTTGCAACCTTGACCCCCCCCCCTTATCACTCTATGGTTAACCATGTAACCTTTAAACTGCATGCCTTTTATTTAAATATTCCATGACTAAAAGTGTAAAGTTTAGGTATATATTTTGTCACAACAATTTATATTCACAGCAATGATTTCAAACAGAATACCAACATTAACCAGTTGATACAGCGATTAACAAAAACATCTGATTGCAGGGATATATTCCAGTATACTAGGATCAAAAATTTTGCATTATATCTCTCTATAAACGAGATACAAAAATGAACGCTTATGTTAAGTAATATGACTTTTTACAATTATAGAAGTGTTTGAATACATTTGGGATAATTTAGTAAAACTTCTTAAGTACATGGACAGTTTACCTTTTAAGTAATTTCATTTTAGAAGCTATATTTACCACGTAGCTATAAATAAGTCAACTTTCCAAAAAGTTGCAATCAGAAATTTAGTTTTCTTCAAATATCAGTTATCAAATTGTTAAAGTGCTGACTAGAATTCTATTGGCACTTGCAACTTAAGTAATTATAAGGATATGCAATTTTAAATCAAAATAACGTCAATATTTTTCACATAGCCAGGCCATTACATTAAGCTTATAAAAAGATAGTTTTAAAAAAATTCATAGCGATTTTTGTTATCGTTATAATAATTTCAGTTAAGTTTATAAAAAGAGATATATCTGGAGATAGAAAGAAAACGTGAACTCCTGAAACAGTAAATTATTTATATGCCTTCATCTTTATTACAAGCGAATGTATTCAAGGTATATTTTATTCATGGCATGAGATACTCAATGCAAAAATATAGAAATACGATTTTCTCAGTATTAGTAGAAAAACTTTTATTGGAATGACAATCCATAGTGCACTCTTTGTTAGCTATAGCGATAGATTTAAAATCGCGAACTTGGGATTAACGGATATATTTGATATTTGAATGGTTTTAAAAATTTTTGAATTTATAGAAAGCTTTTATCCAAAACATATTCAATGACTTACATACGAGTCCCTTAAAAGCATCCATGATTTATTCATATCATAATTTAAACCACCAATTTAGGCTTCGGTTTTCGTAAAGTAGACTTAAACCTTCAACTTTCTTATAGTCTGGTTCAATTTCGATAAATTTAAATGAGTATCGTTTATTACAATCTTATATTGTATGATGACAACCGATTAATAGTGCCTTCCTCAAACTGTCAATGGTGTTTTAGAACAATTTGAGCAGGTTTAACGGTTTAAAATCGTTTAGATAGACTGCTATATTAATCAAATGCGCTAGTTTGAATTTCATGAATTAAATTAGACCTAGCATCAAAATTCCGAATTAAATTCGAATATACCCTGTATTTTGACTAAAAAAAAACCATCTTCTGGGATATATTTTACAAATACATGAATACACCTTGTTCGAAAATACTTTGTTATTATATTAATGTTTAGTAAATATAATCACAATAATTAGAACTAATGCTGTCACAAAATTTTGTAATGTGTTCAGTAATTTTATAAAGAGACTGTAAATATCAGAGCAACGCTAAAAGTTTCTAGAGAAATGAACCAACACACTATATATTTTTAAATAATCTCTTTATTTTTTAAAACCGATCACTATGCAGTTATTACATTTACATTCGTATAAACGAATATGTGAAGTTTTAATCAGGAGATTAAAACTTCTAACCCCATAACTTGTTTTTGACTTGTGTGCAAAATGCACAATAGAAGATGAATAAGTTTTGTGTCTCTAGTATATATGCTAACTCTTGAAGATTTATCATGGGGTAAATCTGGATTTGTGATAATTAATTTTATAAGCAATTTGGTCTAGCAAGAATATTTACCTAATATAGTGAGTTTCTTTGAAATAAGGACAAAAATTGATATTTTTCAGGTTCCAAGTCTTACTTGCAAGGAAAGGGTCCCACCCGAACTCACTGATATCAGTGATTTTTGATATGTTGTAGAACATCAAAAAATAAAAGACACGCGATTTTGTTTATCTGCTGTAAAGCACTTTTAAGACATGAAAACCACCCTCAAAGTTCACCCCCAAAAACGGTTTTTTAATATATCTCCGCTTCTAATCAAAATTTTG
>JAHWXV010202026.1:0-16875 GCA_024586415.1 Phrixothrix hirtus | reverse complement strand
ATTAGTAAAGTTTCTGTGGTACAAACAACTTATTTTAATAGTGATACAAATAACATTAATTTATTAGGCCGAATTCTATTCGATGGAAGTACGGAATTTTAAACAATAAAAAATATATAGATAGCTACTTTAATTATTTTTATCAACTATTAAATGCGCCTAAAAATAATTATTAACTACAAAATAACATAGAGGATAACGTTATAACCATTTTTACACAAGAAATAAGATTTTGGTTTTAATTTGTGCACATGACCAATCTTTCTTCATCACTATTGTTTTGACAAACCTTATATTTACAAACAAAAAGAGGTTTATGAAATGACAAATACAGAAATTTATAACCGCATTTTATCGTTCGGAATTTTTGAGTTACTTGTGTTCTTATTTCGTAATGATTTTATGGTTTACTATAATCTTGTTTATATATTTATTTATACAGAAAGCATTGTTTTTCGGAAAACAATAAAAATACAATGCCGACTACTGATTACATTTATGCTGAATATCGGTTCCTCAGGAGTTTATGGTACCGACTATTGGTTACATTACATATGCCGAACACTGGTTCCTCAGTATTTTATGGTGCCGACTATTGGTTCTGTGACATGACTTCGTTGTTCTGTATTCCAAAAATTATCAAATTCACTGTAAGCTTATATGTGATTAAAGTGGATGCTTTGAGGAACAAAACGATGTGTAATCAATGATGAAGTTCCTTACAAAGCACGTAAAACTAAATAAAATGCGTCGGCATTTCCTTAACATGCCGACGATTGGTCCTTTACCTTACTGTATTTTTTAATGTGCTAAAGTACTACTGCTATTTGATAATTATTATTGAGGTAGAATAGTGAAGAGATGTCATGACGTGACCAAAGTAGCGCCACTTCGCCATTTTGAGAGTATTAAACTTTATTTGTGTTGTTTAGTTTAGGATTATCTAAATTAGTTTGTATCCTATTTTGAATGTGATATCTTATTCTTTACTTAGCTGTTACAGCAGGTAGTATGTGGATAAGAAAAAATTAACCGAAACAACGTTCTACAAGTAAGTGTAAACACTATACAAAGCCGTAGTTAGAAAATTTGTTTTTTTAGTTTTATGATTTCGTTGTTTGATTTATTTTACAGTTTTGTTGATTTCTTAAAGATTCTGTACAGCAACAGTTATGGATAAAATTTGTAAATAGAGGTGACATCTACTAACTAAGGTAAGATGATCTAACTTCATACACAAATGTTTATCATAATTTTCAATTAAATTCTCCTAAATGTGGCTGCATTAAAGACGCCATATTGTTAGTATTCGAAGCCACACCTATTGGTGCCATTTTCTGATAGCATAAATATCTCAATGATAATTATTAAAGGAGGTGCATATTTAAATGTATTAATAAATTTTGAGATCAGAAAAACAACACATTTAAAAAAATTGTTTTAATTTGATTTAATTATACAATTTGCAAAGTTTTACTCCTTGTTTCCTAATTTTTATTACGTCCTCTGTGTATTGTTACTACCTTAATAAAGTATAATAATAAGTAATTGTTTCCAACAATTTTTCTTTTGTGATATTAAACTAGAAAGCAAACTGAGGTGTAAATGGAGGCCCTGATGTTAAAAAATAATGTAAAAAGTTTAGTTACATCATGTACACTTCAAAAACAAGTACCAATTAATAATAAAATGTTCAACTAACGTGTACAGGATATCAAAAAAGGTTTGCGAAGTGAGGAAATCTTGGTTTCTAAATATCTATCAGCCCGCACTTACCATATACAGTACTTCTATTGACTGGGTTGAACTTAGCATCTTACTAAGTAACTTTTAACAGATTAAAATTGTGTTTACACGTTTTTAATGCATATTTCCGGTCTGAAATATTTTTTGTGTTTTATAGAAGGTGTTAGTAAAATACTATCATTGATTTAAATGGTAAGCAGAACATGAAAAAGGAAAAATAATTGTATAGGCCATAATGGGTCAGAAATGTATAGTAGAGGAAGAAAGTGTTGAGATTTTGAAATAAAAATGGTTTGGCAACACTGTAACGTTAAGTAGGTCAGCTAATATTGGAATAACAAATTCACGCACGAACTTCATTCAAAAATGACTAAGATATGAACAACAACGTCGGAAATTGTCATTAAAGCAAAAAAAACTGTTGTAATATCGAGTTAACCTAAAGCACTGTTTAATTGTCACTTTCATTAGGCGGTAACGTCGCGTGCAAATCAAAAAATGCATTAGATTAGATTTTGAATCATTACCTATTTTAAAGTCATCTTATTTAAATTAATAAAGCAAATACAAAAAAATATGGGTTTCTTATTTTAAATTAAATTAGTTAACGTTTTAATTATTTTATTTTAAAATATTGTTTGAAACCATACTTGAAGTATTTACTTACTTCATTAATTTAAATAATATAATTTGAGAATTATAGATTCTTTATTATTTTATAATTTATGATTCTTATTGTTTTAGTTTATGTATTCTTTTAGTCTAACGGTTTAGTGTTATTATTGAGCGATTTGGTCAAATTTGAAGTTAAAGTTATACATTTGTTTTGTAGGCGCCGATTTCCCTAATCATCTGTTGATGATTTCATTAATCTCAGTTAATACTGAGCAATAAAAATCGGTAGGTAAATTGCACTTTATAAAAATAACTTTTACTTAAAATCTAAGGCTACCGATCTATAATATAATAATCAATTTTATAGTAAAATTGTTAATAAATAATTTCCAGCAATGTGTAAAAATTGCGAGTTTTAATTTCGAAATCATCGATGAATTTAGTTTGCAATAAAGTCATAGGATTAGATGCTTGCTTCATTCCAAATTTGATAAGAATTAAACTGCCATTTTAATTACATACTTGTTGAGATTAGATGACATTATCAGTGCAAAGTTAATTTAAAATCCACACAGAATGGTGAATGGTGACAGTTCTCAGACAAATGTTTATCGTTACATTAAGGTAGGTCAGGTTTTAGCTTTCAATGTACAACGAACACGTATATAGTTATCGACTCTATTAGTATTATAAATTAAAGTCAATGATAGAAATTCAGTAACGTTGTATGTAGTTCATTACTTAAAGCTCTAAAATATAATCCAAATCTAACTAATGAGTTAAACGCGGCTAAAATACATAATTACTAAACTATTAGCTTACAATATATATATATATATAATATTCAAAATTACTGGAAAGCAAATGTCCAGAGTTCGGTTGTTTGAAATATCTAGACAGGAAAATATCTAATATATCCTTTTAATAAATAAACATTTTACCGACGTTTCGGGTTTTAATTTAACCCATCATCAGAGTACAAGATACAAAAACTAACAGATATAATACTTAAAATAAAATAAATTTTAAACTGTCATGAGTCAAACCGTTTAGACTCCTGACAAAAATTCCAGGAAACATTGTTATCAACTAAATAACGCCACACGTGACTATAGATCATGACTACTGTCATGAAACTGATTATTTTCGACGTTGCATTATTTAATTGTTTTTCAGTATCTACTACTTCTTCCATTATGTGGTAATAAAAATCGACCATCGTCACCTGACAAAACATTGCAATAGCAATTGCAAAAACGTGTTCACATAAGGTGATTAACTAATAATGTTAGAATATTTAGATATTCAAACGTATTTATCTTTAGAAAGAGAAAAAATCTCTATCAAATAAATTCAAAAAAAACGGACATCATGCTATTTAAGAAAAGAAATTGAGTATCACTCTCTAGTAGTGGATGGCGATACAAAAAAATTATAGCAATTTTTGAATTAACACGATAGTTCCATTTAATTTTTGCGGTTTTTTGTTCCATCACGTAAAATGCAGAAGTTAGATGCTGGTGCTTGATTTTATAAACGCACTGTATAAATACTAAATATTAATGCAAATCAACGCCCATATCTTTAAAATTTATTTTATTGCATTTTAAACTTAAAATGTAGAATTAAATGCTGCTAAAATAAAAATAATTATTAATTAGTGGAGAAAATACCTTTGCAAAAAACAATGAACTACATAAGATATTTTGTAAATCTATTTTAACACCATATTTTTAGTTATTTAAATATTTCGTTTACACAGAGTTTAATGTTTATAAATTTAACTAGTAAAATTTTTTATATTCCCGATTTTCTGACAGTTATTTTTAATAACGTATTTCAAATAAAAGTCAAACAAACGAGGCTAGTTAAATCGGTATGAAAAATTATTTAAAATTCATTTAATTAATCAAATGAGGTTATTTTGCCATTTTGTGTTATATCTAGATAAATTCTGAGTTATCTTAGAAATTTCAAACTATTCTTTATCTCAATGAGATGCCATTTGGAAGTTTAAATCATCGTCACAAATTTATTTGAATTTCAATTTTCTATAGTTTGGATAGCATTGGAGCCGTATATATAATGATATAAAAAATTGAATTTTCATTAACTATGGTAATAAAAATAACAAAGGCTAGAATACAAATGTATAAAAATATACCGGGTGTTTCATTTAATATAAGAAAATTGATACCAATTCCGACGTAACTGGAAGTAACGTTAACGGGTTTAAAACATCTCACAAAATTCTACTTATTAATAATAAAAACAAATTCCTTCAAAAATATGTATAATCTTGATGACCCCATCGTAATTTATATAGAGCCTTGTTACCTTTAAATCTAATTAAGAGGAAGTGAATTGTCAAAAATCCAGGTATCAAAAGAAGTTATTGTTTAATGCTGATTATTTAATTTTCCGAGCGGCGATTAATCGAATCAAAAACTCTGCGAAACACCAGACCACTTATTATTTTGGTAAGCTTTATTACATCTAATTAAAGGAAAACTTTTGCACAATTCTTTCAGATTGTGTTTTTGTTCGATGAAATTCAGCTTCAAATAAAGGATGCTAACACACTTCAAAATTAGGACAAATTGAAAATTTAGATAGGTTTTGGTCATATGTGGTTTGGATTTGCGACTTATCATTGTATTACCCTAGAAATCATCAATAAATTGTATTTGAGAACAGCTTGAAGAGTGCAGGAACTAGCGTGTCAGATGCTGCGTACATGAACTAAAGTTTAATTCATTGTATATTATCATTGAATATATAACTATTTTAAATAATAATCGGTTTTGGCTATTAATGTCTGTTAAATAATCACAGTTAAAGCTTTCCCTAAGTTTTCGTTTGAAACTGTTAAACTTTTTGGAGATAACTTAAACATCTTTACAAAAATATTATAAACCATTTACCTTACTTATGATGGACGCTTTCCAGTAGTTAAAATTTTTGCATACATTGGTATTAATTATGGGAATGTTCAGTCTATCTTTCAAAACAAATTACAATTTCGAAAAATGTTCGTACATGGCGCCATTCTGAGTCAGAACGCAATTAAGTTGTAGATACAAAAATTGGGCTTGAGTACTGTTGCAATAAAAACGGAACAACCAGCTCCCACAAAAGACGAAATTATGAGATAAACCATGGTAAGAAGTCCGCCGAATTTTACCTGAAACTTGCGCAGTACTTGATTTATACTGCGCCAGTTTTAGAAGAAGTTTATACAAGGAACTATACTTACATCAAGGTAGTGGTTTTTAAGAATTAAATAACCATGGCAAAGTAGCGACTCGTTTCTCGGGCAGTGCGTAGATTTCGCTATAAAAATTTTCTGTTCTAAAGTGAAAATCATTGCGTTGCAATGTAAACTAGGAAGCTCCTAAATTTTTGTTTTTTGCAAACACTTTAATTCAGACGACTATCTATTTGTCGAATAAATCACGTTAAATGACGTTCCTAAAAATACCAACAGCAAATGATAGCCTCTTTGTGAGAATTTTGTTTCTGAACTTCAAGAAGAAATCTAGATACAGGGTGTTTCAGATAATATAAAATTCTTTTTAGAGAGTGAAAGGAGATCATAGAGATATCACAATTTGCGTAAAATTAAAAACAATACGAATACCAAAAAGTCATTTTTTCAGCGAGTCGTCTATGATTGTATTAAGATTTAACTCATTAATAAAATTATAACTGACCTACCTAACGTATCAAGCAGCAGAACGTGCACTGCGTTTTTATAGCCGTATCAGGCGTAATCCGATTTGTTTACTGCAATAAATCACTGATGTGAATAAGGCTATTGCCATTTCAGAAAAGTAAGATAATGTAGAATAATAATTTTTTTAACAATCTTGAACAAATTATTCTTTAATAACTAACAAATAAAAATAGTTTTTAGTCATGCATCGTACCAATAAAGTGTATAAAGGCTATTTAATCAATTGTTTACTGACATTTTTTAAATAACATTGCACTTTTACACCTAAAAATCGATTTTAATTTCTGAAATTGTATGACGTTATCCTATACTTAAAATAAAAATCCTTTACGCACTTTTTTAATACAATGGCTAAATAAAAGCTAGTTTTATGCTGTCCAAATTTAAACTAGTTTTGAAGAGATCATGTTTGAAACTGTTCGTAATTTAACATTTTTACAAGGAACAGAATGAATTCTGCAAAACTTACGATAAAAACATTTTTATAAAAAATATTTAGTTAAATTACTATTGTTCCGAATACATAATTGAACATCACGAATAACGTTAACTGGCGTTAATCTTCATAATTCCGTTTACCAAGATATCGGTTATTGACATTTAAAAAGGGTACATCATCTTACAATCTTGTTTTTATGCGTGTGTTTCAAAAGTTACAAGAAACACGTACAATGGTAACCCTACTATAGGGAAATGTTTATTTAGTAATCGCCAATTACTGCTCGTTTTATATCATAATAGAAAGCATATTCATGGTCGACTCGTCATTACTCAAAAATAGAACTTTTTGATATTCGTATTGCTTTTAATTTTACGCATATTGTGGTGTGCGTAGGATCTTCTTTCACTCTATAAAAGGAATGTCATATTATCTTAAACACCCTGTATACTTGCTCAACATGAAATATTAATCCAGAATCGTTGAAAGATGATTCTGTTCGAGAAACTGCTAGGTGGTAGAAATTTATAATGATATCATATGTTTTAAAGGATATAAAGCCAACTATCTGTAAATGGAACGCTTTCTTTATGATATACATGATAATATTAACAATTTTCACTGTACCAAGTATTTAGATCAAATATAAATAAATAAGAAATCATCGCATATTGGTAAAATTATGTCGAGACTATTTTGCAATATGTTTACTTTTCACCTCAATAAAACTCGTCGCTACAGATATCATTGAGGCTTCCCAAAAGAAAGGCATGTGTTCAGAGTATAAAAAGAAGGTTTGCAACAAAAGTTTTTAATGTTTATGAAAAAAGTCTAGATTTAAAGATTAAATAATTTTAGTAGAAGAGAGTAAAAGATTTTCGGTATCACAACTGCATTACGCCACATTGATGGTGTTTTCCGGTAACGGCGGATTAAAAAGATAATTTGTACACCTTTCTAAATTTTAACTATTTAAGAAAACAATACATTTGAACAAATGTTTTCGATCGAAATATGTTAAAATAAGTATTTATAATAAGCATTTTTATGTGACTCTAAATTTTAAAGATAAACGTTTGACCTAATTTCTAGCCTAACCCTGTGGCTATAAAATCTATTATAATCTACAAAGCGTAATGATTTTAATAATTTTTATGATTTAATAATGATATTTTTTTAAAGTTTATGTTGGAAGCGGAATTTAACTTGTGCCAAAATGACGATAAATCAGAATGTGTCAATGGACAATACATTCTCGTTAAAAAATTAAAATTTAGGCGTACGCAAAATACGTGCTTCACAACCATTGATCAAACTCGGGGACCACATTCTTAACGTGGAAAGGAGCAAGAAATTTTAACATTTTTCGATATGAGGTTGAAATTTGGAAAAATTTAACTGTGTGGGAAAAGCACGTAATAATTGTTATACCTTAAAGTTGTGTACTTAAGATCTTGTGGAAAAAATCAGCTTGTCATACTTGCCTACAGTAAGTAATCTAGATTTATAGCTGACGATTGATAAACATGTGACCATTGGATACAGTTGTGCATATTTTTAGATTTTAAAGCATGTTTGTATCCACATTTTTTTAATTCTTCGTGTTTATGATAAGTTTTGTTAATTATGGCATCGTGGGTTGCAAATGTGATGATTGAAAATGCTGATTGTTTATTTTAAAAATTCGCGATTGCTTGGTATATGTTGATGTATGACGTAGGACAGTTATTTTACAAACGCAATCAAACCGCAATTACATTAATTGAATTAATTATTTAATGAATCAACAATAATTAAAATGTCAACTTGTATTATTTGTTTTTACAAACTTGATCTTGCAATATTTGCTGCTTTGTTTAGTAGAGGGCATTTCTAGTAGATCTGATCAATATTTGACTAAGCTGACAAAAGAGGGCAGCACTAACACAAAGCCACGTGTTTTTCAGATTGGCAATCCTTCAAAACATAACTATCAACATTTGCGTTCATTTCGGTTTTAAGGATACTTGTTACGAGTACATATTTGAGTAGAAAGCGGAAAATAGATAAAGTTTACGGGGACGAATTCAAACGTGGTTGCATTTGATATGCCTAAAAGATGCGTGTACTCCAGAAATGACTAAAACGACCACAATATGGTGTTTGATGACTATCGCAAATAGCAGAGACTTTACACATGTCATGGATCAGTCGTTTCGATTTTGCATAATGAATTGAGTATGAAAAAATAATGAGCAATATGGGTGCCGCATTTGTTCACTGTGAACAATAAACGTGAACGAGAAAGCATTTCAGCCCTCAATTTAGCGAAATTAAGATAAACTCGTAATCCTAGCAACTTTCGGCGCCGAATAATAATATTTGATGAAACCTGGATAGAGCATTATACACCCGAAATAAAGCAACAGTTTAAACAAGAAATTGAGGCTGGTCTAAGCGCTTCGAAGAAGGCAAAGCTCGTGCACTCAACCGGAAAGGAAAAGGGCCATAGTCCTTTGGAACTACAGTGGAATTCTATTAAACGATTATCTTCAAAAAGGAGAATACTATGCATTTCTTTTATGTCAACTGCTCAATGTAATATAATGCAAAAGGCTACACTTAAAGAAGAAATGAGTGCTTCTTTTTTAGGACAATGCGCATGTTCACTCTATGGCTGTTTCAATGACAAAATTGCACGAACTACATTTCAAATTGCTTGCGCAACTACTTTACTCGTCGGATGTGGCCCTCTTTCCCAATCTGAAAACTAGACCGGGTGGCAAGATATTTGAATCAAATGAAAAATTAAGTACTGCAACTAATGCGTATTTCGAACACTCTGATAAAGCCTACTACTCTGAAGAAATGGAAAGACTTGAATAACGCTGGATTAAACTTATTGAGTTACAAAGGGAGCACGTTGAAAAATAAAATATTATTTTGTCTTGTCTGGGCGTACTAAATATCGATCCGCCCTACTATTTTACTTTTTCTAAAACTACTAGGTAGTTTACAGAAAAAAAAGGAAGGTTAGACACCAAACTTTTTTTATATCCCTATCTACCTATGAAGGTTGATCGTACGGCTTTGAAAGACGTAGTAAGTGCCTTGAAATACGCTTCTTATTTATGTGCCCCGTCATTCGTGAAAAAAATTAGTGTCACAAATTCATTGAATTTATTGACTTTGACACCTGGAGTCACACTAATACTATTTCTCATTGTAAAAGTTACTACGCCGCCCATAAGTCATACAGTACTTAGTGTAGATGTTTTGTTGATTGGCAGCTAAGGAATAGACTTCGGAAGAAATTGAAAAATATTATTCCACTTCAGAAATTCTATGCAGAAATTTGAAAATAAACACAGTTGCAAAAATGAAATAACTAGCAACTGTACAGTTGATTCTTAAAGTACCAGACGTATCAATATTTGCTACAAAAATGTAACAGACTTGATCAACCAATTAGGACAATTTGATATCAAACCTTTATTCTGTTTCATAATAGTATTAGTACCGTTATGAACCATAAGGTGCTTGTTGTGATGCACAATCGTGGCGTTACTATGATAATCCCAACAGTTCGGGAAATATATCTGAACGTGACAATCAACATAGTCGGTAGCGATTAGTAGTGCAAATTGGTAGTTGTATGAACAACAACGGCAAAAGTTGGTTATCTTTGAATGGTGGGGTTTATTACCGGATGGGCGCATTTCCAATCTTTTAAGTTTTGTCGGTAACGGAAACGGAGACTGAAAAGATTATAAAACGTACCAACGACATTGTTTCCCGAAAGTGCAGGTTGGACGTGTTATATTTAATGCGAGATTTTTCTTTACATTTTCTGTTAGATAATGTCCTAGGTATTGGATTCTGAGTTATTCTACCTTCCACGTTCATTTGTGCTAATTTCTTCGCGAGTGCGTCAGCCTTTGTGTTTTCCTAGTTTCCAACGTGCACCTTGATCCCGTGAAAATTAATTATTTACGATCTCCTCAATTCAGTCGTCTTCTTACATACTTTGACTAGAAAGATGGTTGGTGCTTCCATTTCGTGCAACTTTGAGAGCGCCGACTGGGAGTTGATGAAAATCAACACCTCGGTATTTTCGGCCATCGTGCATTGTGGTATCTAACGCCTCGCACTCTTGCATCCTTAACTTTCCCCACCAACATATCTATGCTGTTTATAGCCGATTTCTCGTATTTAAATCGGAATTGATAGAGGAAATTCAGTAAGTACCCGGGCAGTGGATAATTTCACTGACAACCGCCCTCGGGGGAAGTAACTGACCCCGCGTACCCGATGAAAGCCATCGACCCATGCGATTCCATCATGAGCACCGGAGGTTCGTTGAAAAATGGCTCTCATTGGCATCGACCGTTATCACCATGCCTCTGAACTCGTCGATAGTAGCGGAGACCGCAGTATACCGACGCTCGAAATGACGTATTCAGGAAAGCCGAAACGGTTGAGCCGTCAACGCCGAAGAACAAGTGTCCCACCGCCGATATGGCGGTCCTGGTATGTACCAGTAGGGAAGACGCGGAAACGGTGGCAAGCTCGTTGGCTGGACCTCTGCTTGACACCCATAGCGGTATTCCTAAGCGCCGGTTGCTTGCGTTGTAAAGCCCGACAGGAGTTGTAGAGGGGACTAAGTGTCTGTAAGAGGACGATGGCAAAGCGCTAAATCTCTGCTCAGGCTGGAGGATGGATTGGAAAGCTAATGCCCGCTAGGGAATGTATGCGTCCGTTCTGATTCAGAGCCTTCTGTCGACTCATGCAGAGCTACAAGGAGTCCCAGAACCCGATTATTCGGGTGAGGTGGCCACTGGACAAACCGGTGGTGCTTTACGCGGCGGGTGCCGGCTTTAGCGTTGGACTCGAGGGGACACTGGTTTCAACATAAATAGAGAGTGCATGACGGTGTGCTTGAAAGCGATCTAGTTTGTGGCTCCATGGAGTCGACAGAGAAAACCTGTCACTGACAACCCAGTACGTAGTACTGGGTAATTAGTGATAACCATGAATAGAAATTTGTAATCGTTTGGCAAGTACTAGATGAGCAGAACCTTTATCAATATTATTTTCATCGTGCCCAAATTCTTTGCTTTAATGACTAATTTTGAACGTTTGTAGATTTTTGCTTAGTTCTGTTTTATTTACAAATGAGTGCAACGATGGGTGGAAAAAAGTCCGAATAGCACCTGATTGTACGGGCTGGAGTTGTTGAAATATTTGGTTTAGGCATAAAGGAGCCCCTATACATTTTGCCCAGTTTTTTGACGCTCACATAAAGTCCTCTGTTGTAAGTTAGTAGTCACCAACAGAATTAATCAAGACGTTTTCGAAAGAGCGCAATGGTCCACTGCCTCAAACGAAATTCGTTCTGAACATTTAATTATAATCAATAGATATTTAATTAAAAGGTATCGTGTTCAGTATATTGTTTTTTACATTAAATTTTACTTGACACAAATACTTAGCCGAGATTATAATGGCTGTACCTTAAAGGCTGTGCATTTCCAGACACGTGGACTTATTTCTTGTTTTTGCCTCAGCAACCGTCTCGGACATTTCGGTGGGGAATGTATTAACAATCAGTATATAATCGTTTAGTCGGGACTCGAACGCTGGATTTCCAGGTATGTACCCTGGCGGGTTTTCCATTACGCTACCGATGTTATTGAATATAAAACCCAGTATATAAAACAGATCGCTTTAAAACATCTATGTAGAACCGAACTGTGACAAGAAACAATCAGTGGTAAAAAAGTTTAACCTTGCCACAGAACATTAAATTAGTACGATTGAAATGCGTAAGATGATGCGATATAAATGAAATTAATGCGTTTATGAAGGTGACAAGGAAATATAAATTTTGCTACACCTGTTGCGAACTTCCTACTAAGGAAATACTTTATTTTAAAGGAGATTACAACAAATTGCGCTGTTAGTGTAATTATGTGTAACCAATAGACAATTTTATGCTCAGTGACCTTTGTAAATTAAAAATAGATAGTCAAGATCAAAATCCGTCTCTTTATCATGTTTTGTACATTTTAAATTTAGTCTTAATTAAATTTTATTACTAGTTTATATGAAGTGTTTTCATTATGATTGTTTTATTTTGCAATAATTAGTGAAATTTAGTGGTAACGGCGTTTTCAATGATGTATTTTCATAGTAAACCCAGTACTGTTTCAAAAAAAAAGCCTCTCGGAGATGGTATAAGCATAAGTCCATTTGACACATTGTTGCGCCTGCGCTATGGCTAACAGACCTAACATACTTATTTCTCTTAGGTTACATGTATTAAACAAGGATAACAACCAAAGTTAATATTTGAATTTACCCACAAAAATTATGATATATATAAAATATTGGCCCCCCATTGTTTTAAAAGTTAAAATATCCGAAATATAGAAAGTACATAGATGAATTAACTTTTACGTTGTAAATTTACTTTCATAGGCATATAATAAAGTAAAATTAATTCAAATTGAACTAAAATTTAGAAAGTAAAACTTGTGTAAGTAATGTTTCATCCTTCAATTAGTGGTTAGTGAGGTTGATATATGTAAGTACTTTCATTTCTATTAATAACAGATTATCGTAAACTAAAATTAGTTGTTAAAGCTTGCAAAAATAGTAATTTTCTAAGAATATATCGTCATAAAATTATATCTTATCTTAGATGTCGTGTAAACAATAATTAGTGTATTTACAAATTAAAAATTTTAATATTGCATGAATTACCTTTTTTAGCAGGCGGGTGTTGGTTAATATTAACTGCTTTCTCGTTAATATCATTTGTCTTAATTCCGGGGCAATCCGATACAAAACTTAGATTATCTTTACCTAAATCACTAAACACACCATGCACCCCGTCTGACTCCGTAGGGTTGCTTTTAATTGCAAGTTTACTTTCACTATCACCCTCTTCACTTTCATTATTTAAAGGTTGAGAATTTGTGTATAAGAACTGTTTTATCGTCACAGGTCCTTGGTAGAATGTTTTGTTCCCAAAATGAACGTCTTTAGAGTTACTAACTGCTATATTACCAAACGAAGGTTTCGCTCTATGTAGTTCGTCTGCTAAAACAATTTCATTACACTGACTTTCGTCTTCGGACGTCCTGACACTAATATTATCCTGATCGTTGTCATCATTTGTATCATTGGTATTGGTAGAACAATTTGATAAACTTCTTGTAACCATACCTGATATATTCCTCTAGTAGTTCTTTATATTCCATTTAACGATTTCATCTTTAGTGACACAAATATTTTAACAGAAACGTGAAATTGTGTTGCTAGAATTAACGAACATGGTTGCATCAATGCAAATCACTAACCTACTTCTGTGTAATTTAAATAAACGAACAACGAGCTTCACTTGCACTGCACAACTGCGGTTCGAGTTATGAACTGTTGAAATGGTAGATACGGAATTTCCAATACGTCATTTGATATGCTAATAACCTTTGGCAAATTAAGGTGCGTCGGAGTAATTTTATTAAATATAAATATTTTTTGGTTTAATTAGTGCTTGAAATCCAGCAAATTCTATGTAATTTTTAAAAATATTAGGTAATTATTTAGTGGTTTGCAGATCAAAAGTTTAATAGGAAGTTATGTAAATGATTCTGGTACAAAGAATATAAAAAAAATGTTGTTTTTATGTTGTTAAATGTAACTTCTTTTATAAAAAATGTGGAAACTTTGTAGAACAATTCCGATTGAAATATTAAAGTCTTAGTGACGTAATTATTAAACAAGCTCGCGGATTCCAGATTTAAAATACATATGTAATTAGGTTAGGGATTAGGATCCTTTTATTTTTTGGGTTATAATTATCGATGATAATTAGCGGATGTACGTATGAATAACTCTGGTCAGGCGAAATACATTCATTAGATACAGATGAAAAATTGGGTAGCTTCTTGCGTTTAAAGGAATTTAGAATAATAAAAGATATCTAATAAAATAATTTTCTGACGCGTAAGGGGGACGAGATGGGTCGACGACCACTCCTTCGTGAAGGTCCCTCATTTTGTGTTGATTTTAAAAATTTTATATATTAGTAATTATTAATACAGTTTTGTGCAATTTTAAAAAATGTGAGAAGGAGATGGTAAAGAAGGAATTCACCGATAATAGATTTATATCAACATTAAACACGAACGTCGACACCCCCCCGCCCCCCAAGAAAAATTTCGCCGTACGGTTCTGTAATTTGTTATGAAAGTGGACAAATGGTTTGTTTTACTACGCACTATTCCCAAAACACGGCAGTAACAATCCATTTTTGGCATAACCATGAATGCACTTACGATTTAATTTGGGGATAGAGTGAAGTTTTAATGAAAAAACTGACTTTTCCAGTTTATATACCACTTTATTTATTCTATCTTAAATAACAATAAAAGAATCAATGTAACAAATACGAACAGTCGCAGTTACAAGTTTATTATCCGTGTCTAACAAATGAGTAGGTTGGGGACGCTTAAGATGTATACATTTAAAGAAGGTACTGAAGTTTTGACCGTGTCTGTACATACATATGTACATACATAAACATATATTTTAGGAATTAAAAAATTAAGTCTGCAGCAGTTCGCACCATGTTCTCAACGTGGACGTTACTATTGTGAGTGAGTAAAAAGCTGCGAGGATACGGTATTAAAAACGTTCCCTTTAATCAAGAACTCACTTTGAAAATGTCAAATTTTACACCATATGTGCGCCTATGTTTACAGTTTATGCCTATAGCCATGTCACAATTGGCTCCCTAATTTAACCTTGTCGATTCCGTCCATATTTCATAAATACGAGGTCATATTCAAAACCTTTCCTACTGTAAATCCTATTTTTCACCGTTTTCTTTTGGGCAAGTAACCTTATATCGATGGTAAATTAGGCAAACGTTGGAGATAACACACTCCAGCTAGAACTGGATTTAAATTAATAATTATAAAATAGTATTCTACTAAGATAAAAATGTGAGAAGCGAAAAGACAAACTACTAGTTTGTACAGTTGAGAGAAAGAAATTTTGCTTATACCATAAATAAATAAAATACAATAGACAGTAAAAATATAATATAACAATAAAGCTCGAGTAATTAGACAAGATAGTTGTAGGAAAGGTAAATGCGAAAGAATTCAAGTAGAGCAAATATTTGAAATAACTCAGCAGATTTGATATATGATGTCTGCACGCCAGTTTTGAATCCAGCGAGCAGTTTTTCTTTTAAATAAATAATAAGCACCCGTCTTAGGATTAGCTAGAACTGAAGCTAAGTAGATAAACACTTCAACTGGAATTTGATCACACTAGATATAAATCGTTCCATGCGCCAGTTATGCTGACGGAAAAATCATTAAATCAAATAGCAAATTAAAAAATGATCGATTATAGAATAGCAATAGAATAACAAATTCAAATCCCCAAATAATTAAAATAACAAATAAAACATGAATTTTGTGGCCAAAAAGAAATTTAATGAATGTTATCCCAATTTAGAAAAACCATCCCAATTACGTCAAAAATCCAAATCAAATGAAGTAGGCGTGACATGGGAAAATGCGCGTCAGTAAATTACATTGCGTGATCAATAAATAATAAATAATAAACAAAACGACGATAGATGTAATATAGCAGAGTTATATCCTATATAGCTATTTAGAATTTGCCTATAGTGAATAGAAAAATTGAAATTGATGCGAGTGGACCTCGCTTTGGATAATTCACCTAAATTTTGTGCATACTGTTCTAAATTCTTAAAAAATGTATCTCAACCATCCATTGAAAAACTAAGAAATATATAAAGTAAAAAATAAATAAGCAGCTTTTTAAGCTTTTTAAAATTGCTCTTAAGGAATTTATTGTAGCTTTAAAAATAACATAAATAAAAAAACATTTTATGATTCACTGGCAGCAGAAACTAAGGTACATATTGCTATGTTATTATTGAAATTTGATTTTAATAAAAATTTTTTTAATTTTTAAAATTTTGAATTTTATAATTGCAGCCCCACGTTTGGGCGTGCCCTATAATTGCTATGTTATTATTATAAATTATTTATTATTATAAATTTTTATAATTGAATTTTTTTAAAAGATTTTACTTTTCCCGCACTTTATCGTTGGAAACAATTATTTACGATTTATTTGACTAGCAAACCTAACTTTTATTTATAACAGATTCGCTACCGATTCTTTAATTTTCTGCACGCACCTTTGTACTTATGTTTTACCTTGCCCGGCTTGTTTTTGAGACTCTTTACATTATGAAATACTCAGGGTTATCCTATCTTTACCAATTGGCTTACTGTTCGGGGACGCTAGT
>JAHWXV010202020.1:0-19949 GCA_024586415.1 Phrixothrix hirtus | reverse complement strand
GAGTTGTCAATTTATTGAAAAAGAAAACAAATAGTTTTCGAAACGTTTAATTTTTTAATTAAAGTTACGCAGTTTAAACCAAAAATTGTTTTAATTAATTTGACTAGTGTCTATCAGAACTCGAGATATAGTAAAAGTTCTTCTTAAATCTTTACAATTGACTCAGTTTTTTGAATTCCTGTTCTAGTTTTACTGTTAAATATTGGGATACAGCGCAATTTATGCATCAGGCAATTAGTTCATGGTTATTAACATTATAACTAACATAAGCAAATATTATTATTGTTAATACATTACAGTAACCGAACTGATGGAATATGGTAATCTGAACTCCGAAAGGACAAATTTTCAGGCATATACTTATTAGAATTCTGCACTTTATTTTGGTGAATTTGAACTAGTACCAAATTACGGTAATCATTTCAGTATCACCTTTTAACTTTCTGTTTTTATATTTATTGCAGTTTTTTAAAAATTGCAATAAAAAGTAATGCCTAAGAAAGTCTTGCTAATTTAAAGTATTAAGTAATACACTATAAGTTGTTAAGCTGTTCATTATATATTTAAAGTTAAAATAAGAGATATCGATTTCTGTGGAATATTAAGTCTAATAGTTTCAAGTAGAAACACCAACAAACATCATTGATTCAAAAGCATTGAATCTAGATCAACCACATCCTATATAACACAATATATTATAATTGTGTTTGTATTAAAATACTCCAACAGCTTTCCAATGTATTTAAATCTAGTCAAAGTCCCCTTTCTGAGTAATTTTATACGCCTTTTGCTTAATTCACAGTAATGTTAATCTTGAAAAAATTCTATGAATTTTATTTATAGGGCATATTTCAATTTTCATTATATTCAATTTATACTGAAATGCAGGCTTTCTATAGATTTAAAATACATTTTTGATAGTTACTACACTTTTTACCATTGCTATATTTAAAAGTCATTTACTACAATATTTGAAAATATTTTTTGGCAATGCTTCCGTTGCAAAGAAATCCTCTTTGGACATCATGTTGACACTTCAACAGTTTTACGAAATACGCCATATTGATTAGTTATTATAACATTTTTGTTGAAGTAAAAAGTACTCACATCAGCTACGCCAAAAGCTAGGTTCGGGATTTGTGCATAATAAAAACAATGTTCAATAGCTAAGTGTATTCTTTGAACTTAAACTGGAATTTTAGAACCCGAATATTGATTGCGTGAGGTAATCCTTAGAATGCGTGGTATCGAAATAGATTATGGTGATAAGCTTTCATTTGTTCTGTGAGAGGACTTGCATGAGAGATAGTTTAAGTTTGACCATTTGTTTGACGTATTTGAAAAGTAAACGTCCTTATTAATAACTATAAGCACGAAGTCGATTAAATAAGCGCAAAAGAATATTGTGCTGGTCGGTTATCAAACATTATCTATTTATTCTGTGATATTTAAAAAAATTGTTACACGTAAAAGATGATGATGTGATTTTAAGCCAGAATATTGTAATTTTGAACGACATCTTGTACACATAACCATTGTGTACATCATGATATTAATTTAATCTATGTTAAAGTAGTCGGGCGGCCACTCCGAGGTTATCCCGCGAAGTACGTATCGATTGTGGAACTTTTGTACTATTTACAACATTTAAACGATCTAATAATGTATTTGAGGAATTTTAACATTTTATTACAATTTTGGTCATTGAAATACAAAGTTTAGAACATGGTATGTATGAGTAATTTATAAAATCAGTGTACATATTCCCGATTGATTCAATACAGGTACAATTAGTTGAGGCTATTAGTAACCTTAGAGAAAAGAGGTTGAGCTGTATTCAAACTTTCTCCGAGATCGTCCTGTGCCGCCTTTAAACAAATACACAGTCTTAATTATGACTTTGGTAGGTTTTCAGAATTAGGTTTTTCTTATGACAATTTTTTAATATTAGGTTAGAAAATCCTCAACCTTAAACCATGACCGCAGCTGAGATTTTGCTTTTAGAAACCTATTTCAAATTAATAATTATAGCACCCCATTTATTTATACGCTCTGATTTTGACATGAATTAACAATGATTTCAGCGTATTTGGTAATTTAAAACGAACCTTGTATCTATTAGTATATGTGTAACAACCTATATTTCTCAACTTGTATAGGAAAATAGTACACTCAATATGCTTATTTGGTCCTTATTTTAATGTTTTTTAATTTTTAAGAATATTGGCATATATGAATGTTTATGTCCATTAATAATAATAGTACAGTGACCATAGCAACAGGGACATTATTTATTGAATGGATAAGGTTTTAAAGAATAGTAAGGTTTTTCTTCGCAGGAACTGTTAAAACAAATTTTTAAATATGAAATACTGCGCGCAAATATGTACTTGAGACTATATAATTGCAACAAAAGTGGTTTCAGCATGCCACTTGAAAAATATTCCTTGAACGCATTAAGTGACTAACATACTTCGGAAACTGACTATGACTATTCTAAGGAAGAACACAGTTCTTCATCTAAACATAAACGATCTTCTTCAGAATTACAACCATCTAATGTGATCTATAAAGGTCGAAGCGCTTACAGTTGGGATTCTAAACAGCAAAATAGAGCAGTGCCAACATATAAACGCAATATTGTGCTAGAGTTACCTTCATTACGACTACCGAATCGCAATCTAGGAGATAATCCTGATATTATTCGATTGTAGAAATTATTATTTGATGATAGTATGATTGAGGAGACTAATAAAAAGCCAGAGAAAGTTATAGCTGATCACCAAAAGGAAAATCCTACTGACTACAGTGATACAGATACTATAGGGATCACTATCTTTTTTGGTCTTCTACTATTGAGTTCAATTTTTCGATCAGGACATAAAACACTGTCGTTTTTTTTCAAATGATACCACAGGACACCCTATTTTTAGAGCTACTATGCAGGCAAGAATATTTGAGAAGCTTTCAATTTGTATTCGTTTTGATAATCCCAAAACTCGTCCAATTAGAATAGAAGATAATAAAGCAGCTGTTATTGCGTGTATATCTAGCAAATGTATTGAAAATTGTCAGAAGGTTTATAATTTAGGACTAACAGTATGTGCAGCTGAAATGTTGGTAAGCTTTAGGAGTAAAAAATTCTTTAAAATAGACATGCCAAACAAGCCAAACAAATATGGCATAAAGACCATGTGCTTGACAGACGCTCGATCTTAGAATTTATATAATACATATAATACACCGGAAAAGACAACGATGGACATAAAAGTGAAGAAAACAAGCTGCAGTAACCAATGCTAGCCGTGATTCGCCTTACGAAGTCCTTACAAAAGTTAAAACATAAGGTAACGGTTGTCAACTGGATTTTGTCAACGGAACTAATTAACGAATTGAAAAAACTCAACTTGGCCTATGTTGGTACTATAAAAATACAAAAAAGAAATACCACAACAATTACTGCCTCATAAATTGCGACTCGTCAATTCAACGTTATATGGTTTCTCTATAACGGACCAAATAATGTTTATATACCACGTTACAAAATGAAATAAAGCGGTGCATTTGCTATCTTCTATGCACTATGATTACGGAACGGGGTCCGAAAGAGGTATACCAGAAGAAAATGACTTTTACAACACCACAAAAGGTGGGGTGGACTGCTTTGATAGAATATATCCGGTAGAAAAATAAGACACTGGCCCCTGGCAATGTTTTATAGAATCCTTGATATCTTTAAAGTAAGTTCTTTTGTTTTGTGCGATTGCTATAAACATCGCTCTGTCATCAATAGGTTTGAATTTACAAAAGGACTGGGTGCAAGGTTAATACAACCCATCTACAAAGAAGGAGCGAGAATCGGAGTCTAAATAGCAATCTGTCAGGTTTGATTAAATCAGTCTTAGGTGATTAAAAAGAGAATGTTCGCGACAATACTTCAGATCATCTAGAAAAGAAAACAACATGTCGTCTATGTCCATATTAAAAAAAGAGAAAGGCATAATACCAATGTATTGAATACCGAAAACCCATCTGCTTGGAGCGTTCAAAGAAAATTTATAAATGTTGTGCTGCTAGCCGGGCTGAAAAATTCTGAAATGTTTTAATTTGTCTATTTTAATTTGTACATCAGTTGTAGCATTTATTATTTCTAGTAAAACTTATTAAAACGTATTTATTTGTGCTTAATTCAATCGACTTACTATTTACCCTATAAGACCGATAATCGCTAATAATGCGATTTTAACTAACCTCAATAGTTAAGGGTTAAACCTTTGCTTATCCTTAATTAGTAATTAGACACGTTTTAGTGTACTAATAGAAAAGAATTGCTTCGTATTCTAAAAGCGTGGTTATTAAGCCCATTTACCTTTGCTATATTTTCTATCACCCAATTTTTATCTGCTGCATTTAATCATAAAATCACAGTATTTAATCAAAAATATTAGAAAAACTATAATGTTGTAGGATGGATTAAATACATGTTTATTCCTTAAACATATTATAACTCATGTTTAGAATAGGGTAGTTGCTTATTAACTTTGCATTTTGTGTAATAGTTCATATTTTTAACCGTCACAAATATTGTTAATTAGGGCCGTTTGTTATTGATGACAATATTTCAACTTCAAACGCATACATTTCGCGATCTTACGCTGGTATTAACTTAATAAATCCAATTTGTTAATTTCACAAAATATTAGCGTACTTGAGATGTATTAATGTATTTAATTTAATAAAAGCTTAATTCTCAAATAAAACTAAATACATATATTTTTATTTGAGAATTTTCCACTCTACTTTATGTGAAACTTTCTTCAACTCTTGATTTAATTAAATAAAGTGGCAGACTAATATTTTGCTAACAATTTAATATCGATTAAATAAAGCGTTTCTGACAACTAATTAATACATATTCATGATGAATACCTAACGTCATTCAGTGTCACGTTTTGCAACCACCGAAATTTAGTCTCTATAGAATATTTATCTTCAAACCTTCTATGTATTTAATAATACTATTTCAAAACTTTATATATAAATTCAGTTATGCACACAAATACCGTCTAATTTACAAATGTCTGAAAAAGTGGGATCAACTGTGAATTAAATTAAATCCTGGGAATTTTACGAATCACTCCGTTGCTCATACAGAATTGCATTAAAGTTTTCATTTAAGCTTATATGCAGAATTTCGTTAGAGAACATCATAAAACAGATTATTTTTATATTTATAGATACTTTAGTTGCCTTAATCATTTTTATTGCTCTTTTAGAAAGAACTACTTTACCAGAATAAAATTGTTGATATGCAGCAGTTGTAAATTATATAAATTTACTTTATGTAAGCTAGCAGAGATATATTTTACGTAAAATATATTGAAAATTTTTCAACGGCGCGGCGTAGCGCTCTTACTGTCATACCGCAACAAAGCTTTAAAATCTACCCAGATATCAAAAAGAATTATGAAGCACTTATAGAATATTTGAAAAGGTCAGAATTTTAGTTATGCGCATAAAATAAATTATGGCAGAAAGCAAATAGTTTCTATATATAACCATCGAAATAAAACCGTTTCCTCTAACGGATAAATCGAGTCGACGTCTATTTGTATTCCTTAAATCATTTACTCAACGAATCATTACCAAATGCTTTTAGTTAAACAAATTAAATTTTCATGTATTACTCAAAGTTATTAATTTTATAAATTTATAGTATGTTTCTAAAACCTACCTTTGAAAATTATTGAAATATGCATTTTAAAAGGACGAGTAATATTTGCTTTGAACTTATGATATTAATGACCTTTATTTCATTAAGCCATTGATTATCATAAAAACTACATTTTGTTACCTCACTGTGTTGTAGTAGTTAACTATTTTCTGATGCTGCTTTCAGCACAAATAGATTTAGAATTTTAATGTAAACTTAAACTTCAAAATTCAATTCAACGTTACTTCCCAAAAATGGGACATTCGTGCAATTTCATAAACAATGGATGGATTAAGCCTTTATAGCACTCTTCTGTAAAAAAAACTAGTAAACGCGAAAGTGGATATAAGATATACCTGATTCTTCTTTTCAATTTGTCTTTAAAGGTTATTGATCGCGATTGTTATAAGGTAAACAAATTCGAATGCTAGAAACTTATGCCGTAAAACGTTGCAATTTGGATAGTAGTGATTTATAACTTAATTGTTACAATTCAATTATTATAATTTGCTTACGTTTTTATTGTTTTCATTCGTTTTTATTATTCATAGTATACATAAGGGTGTGAATTCAGTATACCGTATGGAAAGCGGCAGGCTATGCATAGTGAAATCTATAACACTGAAAAAGATGGAATAGTTAGTTGAGTTTATGGAAACAAGATAGACAGATGTGAAATAAAGGGTGTCCCAAAGTTAACGCAAGATTTGAATGAAATAAAAACCACAGTTTTTTTCTTTAAATTATTACTTGTTTATTGAATTGTAAAGTACACAGGATAGGGTTATGTATGGAACAACACACAGGGTAAACGGACTTCACGGCTTTGCTGGCACAAACGCACACTTTTGTCGAAATTTTCCATGACCATTTTGCATAAATGTGGTTGAATTTCGTCAATGAATCGTTGAATTTCTTCCTTCAATGCACGTGAGCTTGTGGGCTTGTTGGCGTAGATATTTGAGTTCAAATAGCGGCATAAAAAGAAATCCAATGGTGTTAACTCACACGCTCCAGGGGGCCAATTTTGATCACCAAAAGGATGGAATAAACGGCCAGGAAATGTCTCATGCAGTAATTCAATTATTTCACGGGTTGTATGGAATGTGTGGAATTGTTGAAAACACATACCATCTACATGAATATCATTTAATTTAGGGAGAAATAACTGTGTTATCGCGATATCGAGCATCAGTAACATTCACGGCTTGACCAGCTTCATTTTCGAAAAAGTATGGTGTATGGTCCAGTTATGCCTCCAGCTCAAAATTCGCACCATACAGTGACACGCTGAGGATGTAGTTGTTTTCCAACAATCACATGTTGGTTCTCTAAATCCCAAATGCGGCAATTTTGACGATTAATAAAGCTATCAAGGTGAAAATGTGCTTCATCGCTGAAAATAATTTTGTTCGAAAAAGCGGCCTCCACTTGTTGCTGTTCAATAATCCATTCAACGAACTCTCTTCGCCGTGCATGGTCATTAGGCTTCAGTTTTTATATCAATTGAACTTTGTAAGCATGGAGACACAGACTTTCGATGAGTATACGCTGTAAAGAGCTTCTTAAAATTTGCAATTCTTGTCTACGACGCCGAATTGATGTTCCTGGACTTTCACCAACACTCTCAAACACGGCTTCGATAATGACATTTGAAAGGGTTGGTTTTGGACGACCAATGTATTTAGCATAACCAATTGATCTAGTCTGCCCGAATTTTTCAATTACTCTCTTCACAGTTGACGAAGTTAAATCACTATTCCAAACATATTTTGTACGAAATTTTTGAACTGTAGTAGCTAGACTTTCATTATTTTTGAAATGTTGCTCAACAATGTAAACACGTTTTTCTATTATGTAACGCTACATTTTTAAAAACCATAAACTATCAACTGTCAAGTGATTCTCTGAACAGGGTTGCCAACACTTTAGTGCGTTTATTTTGGGACACCCTTTAGTAACCTACCTAACTTTATTGGAAATATGTACTGGAGCTCTCGGTTCTTATCAAGCACGTAAGGTTTACTAGACTCAGGTTACAATATCTTCAATTCTACGTAACATTTTCTTTAGTAAAGATGAGGTATTTTCCGTATATGAGTACAAATAATTATATTGCATTATAGCTGAATTTTGCGAGATTTTATTGAATCAGTATAACTAAAACTCCAATATATTAAACAGAATTTTATTAACGGATATGGCCTTCTTTTATTTACATGGAAATAATTATTAACCCGCCTGTAACTAAATTATAACAAAAATAGCTTTAAATTGATATAAATAGAAATGACCAAGTCATAAACGCCAGACTTGAAACATTGCAGTAACTGCTGACGTTAAGTATGTAAATTTAAACCACTTGTTAATCATTGTTTGCACACCGTTCTTCTGTAATCATTATTTTAGGATGTATACTAGTATGGTTAGCAACACCATTTGAATATAAATTCGATAAAATTATATTCCGTTTATTTTCATGGTTCAAACTATTGAAAAATATTTGGCACATATTCCCTTATGCGACTATCAAAATAGTAATCCAAATATTTAATTGAAATGTAGATTACAAGCATTCATCTATGAGATACTTTAAAAACATGAGCTCAATTTTAGCGTACTGCAATTAATATAAAGTTCTTTTCCCTCTTTGAGAATGGTCCTATGGTCTCAACGATTGTCAGCCTTTAACAAAATCGTTTCGCACGTTTTAACCTTCCACATTTTAATATCAGAATATTAATCGAATATAATATGATATGATAATATGATAATATGATAATTTTATTGGCTTAGATCCTAAAGTAACGCGTAGAAAACTACATTATTAGTTTCAATGGGTTCGAGCCATTCTTACTACAATGAACTTTCTAGTAAGGAAAATATTAGTTTTTATCTCATACATGACTTGTTAATTTTATTATATGAATACTGTGTGTATTGCGTAGTTCGCCGTCTTAATCGGTGCGTTCACTTATGTTTAAAAATTTTAGAAAACCTAATGTTCTCTATCATTTCTGGAAAATATCTAACCGTCAAGACATTTAGGTAAGGTGGCGCTCAAAAATTACGACTTTTTTCCAACTTGTGACTCTCGCAAGCTATTTATGAAGTTTAGCCTAATTATTTCCATCCAAAACCGTATTACCTCCCTTCTCCACTGCGGCGGCCGAAGCTGTTAGCTAATTCAGAGCAATCGGCATTTTAGACAACGCTTTGGGGCCCAGCGAGCTTTTCGGCCCGTTTTAACTGTTTCTATTTCCTCTTACCCTATTTGAAATATCGGTAAAGGAGAAAGTATTGTTTTCGTCTAAAATGTCTGATGTTGAAGATTTAGAGGAAATATGCGTTTTAGGGTACTCCAAGTACGAAGATCATGTTCTTACAAACTTGCCTACCTCGCTCTCTCTCTCTGTGTGTGTGTATGTCTGTGAGTCCGTGTGTGCGTGCATACGTTCGTGCGTTTATGCGTGAGTACGTGTTTGCGTGCGTGCGTACGTTCGTGCGTGGATGTGGATGTGAGTGCACGTCTGTCCGTCAACAGCATGTCAAAAATTAAAAACAGGAAGTGTGACTTCACTCTTTTCCTTTTCTGTTTTTGCGCTTGTTTCGAAATTTGCGCTGAATATTTATTTTAATCCTTTTTAACTTTGTTACATTTCCTAGCTATTTTATTGCTCTTTATACAGTATAGAAATTTTTCGTAAATCGAGTAACCGGAAGTATCTTTATTTTTAAGTATGAATAAAATATTTACTAACAGCGCTAGTTAAATGAAATTCATAACTACCTTAGTATGCACAATCAAGAATATGCTTAAAATCGATTAACTGTTATGTTTAGATGTATTACGAATACTTTGATTTTCGTGATTTTCTTGAAAATGGTTTTAACGGTTAAGTATGTTTTGCAGTCACTTAATTTCGTTTTATATAAATTAGGTAACCGGAAGGACTAGGAGTATTAATTGTGAATAAAGTATCTCTAAAACTAGGCATCATATAGCCGATTGGTATAATAACAATAATAATAAGTGCCTTTATTGCACACTTACCTATAGTGGTTAGTATGTGTACCTCTACAAACAAGGAATGTGATTTCAAACCCGATCGAGGTCGATTACATTATAAAATGTTGCTTTACTGATTACGGGTAAATCTCACATTTCAATATTAAATTTTGATTTTACTACAAAGTTACAAGCAAGACTATTTGAATCTATATTGTTTAGTTTTGTACTTAGCCTGTTCTTTTTATAAAAATCTGGTTATAGTTTTTTATGTAATTAGTCGTGTTTAAAATTAATTTATATACATACAAAACTAAAAATAAATAATAGTAGGTTATTGGGTTATATTGGAAGAGGTCGTTTCATAAGAACTATTCTATTAAAGTAATTGCGACTTGATACTTAATACAAAAATGCAGCGATGATGGCGTCATGCAGTTAAAACAACCACGTGTTCAGGTATTTGTATTCCATCAACTCTGAAAAAATTGATTATTTTCTCTTTTCACAAAAAGGGGCCCATTTGACTGGATTAGTTTATTAATAAATGGGATCAAGTAGCCGCAGTTGACCGTTTTCGTTTGTCGCGGTATTTCAAAGTCACCCTGTCTATAATATACTTGCAAAATAGGTGAAATAACTTTAGATCTTGCATTAAATGGAAATGCACCTAGTACCATCATAAAAATTCTTCCTAATGTCAAAATGTCAAAATGTCAAAATCAACTTCAATATAAAGGAAAGAATTTTCACTAGGAAAGGGCTCTTGTGACAAAAATACAGTAGGGTACCTAAATACCAACGAGAAACTCAAAGTATAATTTTGGAGGCGTAACCAAAGACAGCTCAAACCTGGGTGGTTCCCTTAAGACAATGTTGCATCTATAGTCAACTTCTGCCTACTGTATGTAGCGATACTCCTGCATCTTTGTTGCAGAGGTTTTTTTTCAGTACGACATTAATTTTCGTTTTAATATCGGAGTTCACGTCGTTTTCACAGTTTACATCTTAATTAAGTTTGTCAGGGTTAATATCTTCAGTTTAAATGACCTGAGCAGCCAGAGTTTCTTTTGAAAAAAACTGGCATTAGGTCATGGAGACGGTAGTTTTTTAGGAGAGATGACAAAAAAATATTAAGATAGATAATTTGTTTTTAGAGTTTTGATAGTTCGATTGGAATGCTTAAATAGCTGATTTTGTTTGGTATTTTTGGTGATATTGGCCGGTTCTAGTAATTCCCTTGCCGAAGTACGTGCGACCTTTATATGGGCGATGTGAAATAATTGGAAACGTCGCGTCGATCCGTGAAGACGCAAGCGAAGCCCGTGAGTGCGCGTGGGAGAATAGCAAAGCTTGTTCTGGAAAACGAGTGAAGGGAGGTAACAACTTGATTTGCGCGGTCGTGAGTGTGTGTGTCCAGGCCCGCAAATAACCACCAAGTAGGAATCGAACAGCCCCCTATTTTATAGACTCTGAAGTCGATCGTGGACCCTACTGGTATAGACCCAGGATAGGTATAAGCTTATTCCCTAATTCAGCATCTATTACCACCCCCACTTGCGTGCTATAAGACCAGGTACTTTTAGAGCGTAAAAAAGCGGAGATAGTTCTCTATTAAGCATTACCAGACGGGTGTTGAAGCCAGTAGTATTCACAAACTCCTCCTGGTGCTACATTCTCTCTTCTTGGCAGACTTAGTTCCTTACAACGAAAAGAACGAAGCCCTATCTAAAATACAAACATTAGTTTGCGGTATTAACAGCCGAGGGTCTTTGTAAGAAATATTTATGTACTGTATTTTCCCCAGTGAAACTTAGTCAATGGAAGATGGTGGAGTCTTCACCATGCTCGCTCGTTTGATCAATCTGTCGGAACGTTTATCTTGACTACGTTTAATTGGCGACCTAGTGTGGCTGAATTTAGTTGTACAACCTTTTTATTTATTCCTATGGAAAACGATTGCGCTGAATATTGGCCGTAAAATTTGTGACGTTTTTATTTTGCAATTAATTTATTTATACTGCCAAACGTCTTCCCAGTTATTTGTTTTATTTTAAATATTAAGTTCGCAGTAGGACAATTACTTGTAAAGCTTATAGGATTGGAAGCCGATCCAAATGGTACCTGCGTCACATTTGAGGACGCAGAGTGGGGCTTGTTTTTATCATTTGATTAGCTAGTACGTTATGGGTAAATAAACGCGAGCAACCAGTTCTGGATCACTGGTTGACGCCGTTTGAGCATATCCTATATCGCTACCTGAGTCAGTAGCACCCCAACCAGCGTATGTAACGCGGACCCCAGTACTATCTTCGTGGGAACTGTCAACAGCGATTTCTGCTGGCGTTTCGAGTCTCCCTAGCAGCGTAGTAGTCTAGCCGCGTTCGCTGTTAGCGTTAGGCCTGTAGATCAAGACCTGGTCCGACCTAGAGCCGATTTGGACCGTGGAAAGTTCCAAATATGGGATTATAGGTTGCGCACATTAAATCGTACTTGAATATGCCTTACTGGTTATGGATCCAAATAGATCCAAAACCATTGTCTTTGGTTCCCTTAAGATAACTTGTCATGCACACCAGCTTTTACCTACTATATACCGTATGAAAAGCAGCGATAACCTCATAGGGAAATCTATAACAACTAATAAAGGAAGATAATTAATTGCGCTTGGAAACAAGATAAGTATATGTGGAACAGTTACTTGCTTAGGTCTATTGGAAATATGCAGCTGCGTCCTTGGTCCTCTATCACGTAGCACGTAACGGTTACATGTTGTATTACTTGGAAGTGTTTAGTTATAAGTTTCTTTGGGTAAAAATCTATTATTCTACAACAGCAGAGAAAGTGTAAACTATAAAGTTCTATTCTAGGGGAATTTTGTGAGATTTTACTAAATAAATGTAACTTAAACCCTAATTCATTAAAGAGAACTTTATTTACAGATGAGCCCTAGTATGTGCACGATCTTAATTATTAATCCGGTTGTTTTTCGTTTATAATGTAAATAGCTTTAAATTGCAATAAATATCTATGACCAAGATATAAAGGCCCAACCTGAAACTACCAATAACCAGTAACTGCTGACGAGAAGTAAGACAAAACCACTTGTTAATTATTGTTAATACAGTGGGTCTGTAATGTACTCATTTCTATGCGGTACAACGTTCCTAATTGAGCCCTACGCCCCTGAGGTTATTAAAATTAGTAATTCCCCTGAATTAGCTTGTTTGCTCCGGTCACCAAAGTGAAGAATTAAGATGTATTCTACAATCGCGGGATTTTAAGTAGGCGTTCAAAAATTCGTGAAATAGTAGTAAATAAGAGCGCGACTTTGCTTTTAACAATAACGGAAAGACAATAGTACAAAATTCGTGTTAGAGGCCGGTGAAACAAAGAAACCGGTCTCCAAATCTTTAGATATAGGATGATATTAATACGTACTTATAGTAAGGTACCTTTTTATGCACGCCGCTGGGTTCACTCTTCGATCAGGTAAAATTCAGACAACTACCTAAACTGGTGATTCACTTAAAAATTAACTAGTTCCTGAAAGAAAGTATAGGTTATTATAACTACAAGTCTACATATAAAAAAATAATATCTTTACTTAAAGATCGAATATAATGGAAAGTAAAGAATGCCATTTACAATTAACACTCCCCGGATGGGAATAATGAAAATAATAATTTCTATACTTAAATTAAGGGACCCTTCGTGATTAATAACTGAACTATTCTAAAGTGAACAAAGAAAGTATTTGTACTAATGGCCTGAATAATATGAAAAATTAAAATCTAAAAAAATGTTGGTCGTTTATTAATGATATTAACGAACTTGTCCTGAATCTATACGTGATCAACTAATTCGTCCCAACAGAGTTTACTTAACGAGGATGTAGATCGGTGGAGTTCAAATAATGGATAAACCATTTAGTTGGTGATCTGAAGATCGTTGACTTCCCGAAGGAATTGAAGATAACAGATGTTATCTTTATTGTAAATAACATACAACCTTGTCGGATTTAAACCGTTTGGTTCCAAATCGACAGGAAATTGAAATTGAGCCCTTTTCTAAAAATTCGCCCTCGGCAGAAATAGATAAAACTTCTACCATTTTGATCCCATAATACATCATATGGATAACTCTTCAAATAAATTATTTAAATATCGCCTAGACACGTGCTACATTACAGATTTTTTTATTTTTATTTACGGCCTGGCAGACCTACGCCACTATTAATGTTTCAAAATAAAATTTAGAACATAATGTAAGATATTATTCGTGTTCGCATTGTAATCTGATAGTCGCATTTTTTGCGGCCAATCGGCAATTCCCTTAGATTCTCTGTTCCTGTATGTATTGAATTATCGATTTCTTATTGCGTGAAAAAGCAAGAGAAGTGATTGTGTTCTCAGTTTCATTTATTTCATACTTTGTGAATAAGTTTGTGGCTTATAATGGTAATTTACTGATTTTTGATTTTGTTCTCATTTCGTAACGTATTTTGATAACTATAGGCTCGCGGAAATTATCAGAGGGAGATAGATAGACTTCAACGTTTGTTTGAGAAAGTTAATATGACGACAGTGAAGAGGACAGAATTGAAGAACGAGATGAAGAGAGCGACTCGGAGCAGAAGTTGAATGTCGAAGAAGATATTGTTTTTAATCCATTCCCCTTCTATATTGGTAAAGATAAATTAACGCGCTGGAGAAAGCACCTATCATTGTATAATGTTCGTACCAGACCTGAAATTGTTGTCACGCATTTACCAAGGGTGAAACCTTTATTGCTTGGAATTATACCACTTGCTGGGATCTGGAGCTATTTCATCGGCAATTCCATGATTCAACTTATTGTAGCGAATACAAATAAATTTATTGTAACATCCACAGAGCCATAAATGCTAGTACAACAAGTGTAATTGAGATAAAGTCACTTTTTTGTTTGCTGTATTTGGCAGGTGTTCGGAAATGCAATCACATCAACGCTGAGGCTCTGTTCAGAATCGATGAAGCTTCCATCGAAATTTTGCGACTAACAATGTCATTGTCCCTATTCCGTTTGTTATTGAGGCATCTCCGTTTCGACAACACGAATACTAGGGAAGGTCGGGGCTAAATCGACAAATTAGCACCAATACGTGAAATATTCGATAAGTTTGTTTCGAAATGTAAGTATACGTCACTGTTAACGAAAAGATAGAAGCTTTTAGGAGAAAATGTGGGTTTCGACAATATATTCCTAGTAAGCCCAATAAGTAGGGAATCAAGGTTTTTGATTTCGCGAACGCAAAAATGTTTTGTACCGCGAATTTAGAGGTTTACGTTGATAAGCAATCTCCTGGCTCATACTCCTGTGACAACAGTCCATCTGCTGTAGTGTAAAGACTATGTCAGCCTATTGGTGGTTCAGGACGAAATGTAACAATTAACAACTAGTTTACTAGTATGGAATTAATAAACAAACTGTTGCAGGGTTCTCGTTTTACCATGATAGGTACAATAATAAAACATAAGAGGCAGCTTCCTGCTGAATTCCTGGATGGAAGAAATAGACCAATTTAATTAAGCATGTTCAGTTTTCAGGAAGATTGCATTCTGGTATCGTATATACCTAGAAAGGTGAAAAACATTTCCTCGTTTCATTACGATGATAAGATTGCCGCTGAGAGCGGAAAGCCCGAAATCATTACTTTATATAATCAAATCAAAGGCGGCGTTGATGTCCTCGACAAATTTTGCTCCTCTTATAACTGTGCCCCCCCAACAAGGAGATGGCCAATGGTTACATATTACAGCATTTTAAATATTGCTGCTATTAATGTATTATTTGTATACAGTTACAATAATCCCAATGAACATTTACTACGAAGAAGTTTTTTTCATAAACAATCATTCAGCCTGATATCAGATTATATGAAGGAACAGGCTCAAATTATATTCCGCGAAATCTGCGAACGGGAATTAGAGAAGTATGCAATATAGGACACGAAAATGTTTTCTCGGATTACAGAAATATTCGTCTAGGACGATGTGTATATTGCGATTGTAAAAAAAATCGAAAAACCAAATATTTCTGGAAATCATGCAGCAAATATAACTTTAAGGGCATGTTACTGCAGTGTGCAACGAATGCTATGAAAATATTGGAACTGACTAAATTGTTTATTTTAGTTAAACATAGTATATGGTAATTGTTCCTACTGCAATAAATAATTGTATTAACTTTGCTTTTCGCTGCTAGTAGCATAGAAAGTTTGATGAATTTTTGTTTTTCAATAAATCCTAAATTTCATGTTTTCAATGTGCATTTGTAAAACTATACCCAATTTTCTTAAAGAAGGGTTGATACATTTCTATTTAAGCAACAGTAGGAAAAATAGTAAAGTTTTTGTTATTTAAGAAACTTTAATTGCTGATCAGTCTCGCATACCGACGCCATCACTCATGTTTCAAAAGAGAGTGCCACCACTGAAAGGTTAATAAAATGAAATTATACAATTTACAAATTTACCATTGTGGTTTTGGCATAAAACTGATACTGGTAATTTACCAATTAGATTTTATTATTATTATTACGTGGATATACGTGTATGTACCGGGTGTTTCCAAATGAATGACCAATTTCGTAGGAATTTCAGACGCGCTAGAAATATCATCAGATATCAGACACTTATCATGACTTAAGTGACTAGACCATTTCCTGTTGAGTTGCAGGTCTCACGGTAAAAGCCTTGATGTAACATTAACAGTTAGACAATTCCCTGTTGATTGCAATTCTCATGGAAACAGCAAACTAAAGATTCCGCTGATATGATGATATTAGCTTGCACAATTTAATAAATTATAAGATAAGTTAAGTTAATTCTAGTTGTACAGAGCTCAAAAGCAGACGCGACTTCTACTTCAAGTCACTGCCAATTTAAAAGTTTACTTCATGTAAAGAATTCAAACTAGTAAAAATTAATAAATTGTGTTTTCTGTTTAAAAACTCTTTCGATTAATCACAGAACTTATTTCGCTTACAACGGATGTAATTTCTTTCGATACTATATAGGGATACTATTGCATTTTCATTCAAGAGCTTTTCCTAGTGCGAAATCAGTTTTCGACGTTATCTAGAAATTTACGCCGTTTACGATATTGTTTATATTCACGGTTACCTATTAAATATTTTTTGAAACCCATTTTCTTAGAGAATCTTTGCAGAGTAGTAAAATGTATATAAAAACATTTAGTTCTATTTACTTCATTATCGCCATTATATAATTTCGGTTACTTTAGTGTTAACGACATAAAGCATGAAGAGCTCATTAAAATATCCTAACAACTACTGTACATCTTAGGATTATTAACAGTTGGTTATACAACACTGGTTTAAACTTCAGGTCATTTAAACCGCAATATTGTACGATTGTACTGGTAGTTACAATAATTAAACGTCAGTTTTATGAAACTAAAGTCGTAAGTAATATTGTACACCCGGTCCTAAATCTCGATGATCATAATAATTACTTTAGCATCCTGGTTATTCCGCTTTTTTGTGCAATTGTGTAAGAATCAAATACACTTCCTCATTTATTTTATGATATAGATATAAGAATTACCCTGTATTTCCTTTGCCGTTAATATAGTTTGTAGTTTTTAATAACTACCCAAGCGAAACAATAATAATGAATTCAATTAGGTTAAAACCCCTAGATTGTGGGTTTTCCTTCAAGCATCGCGAATGCTTTGCTTTAATGATCAGTATCGATTTGCTTTCAATTTGGGTCTTATACATAAAGACGTTTGTCTATTTAAGTTTCAACATTCAAACTTCCAGTTTTAGTTATACAATAATATGGGTACTTGAATATTTCACATTAAATTGAAGAAATAAAACCCTATAGCAGTGCTTCTCAAACTTTTCTGAATCACCGCACCCTTTGACTGTGACTGTTTTTTGTAACACCTCATTACCTGTTCTGTGTATACAGTGTCCTCACCAGTATAACTAACTTCTTTCAATATGACTAAACGTTTAGGACTACATTAATATGGATAGACATTTCTTATTACTTACATAGTCTTCAACTGTAGTTTTAATTTGTTAAAATTTTATACTTCTTAATTTAAAACCATTTTGGCAGTTAGATAAAGCACGTAACAATTATATGTGTTCACAGTTACACAGGGTGTAACTCAATACCGTTCAGTCTTTGAAAGGAATGACATTCGAAAGTAGAAAAATAATTAAAAGTTTTTTCTTTAGCATTTCTGTTTTTCCTTAATATACCCGAAGCGTGCGTGTGCCCATTTCCTTTAGTAAGAAAAAAAATGTATTTACTAGAATATAGGCACATATATTTCTTCGTAGCTAGTTTCACTTTTGAATAGATTTGTATATCTGAGAGAACTGGAAGATCCTAGCATAACATTAACCACAAATGCAAGCAAGTTAATTCTGACATTATTGTGTCAAATGACCTATTGCTGTCAACCTGCGACGTTCAGAAACTGTTATCAACTTGGGGTGTCACGCTATATATTGAGTAATAATTGTTTCGCTTTAATAAGTATGTAAACTACTAACAAAAGTGAAATGTGTTACTATTTACGTTGGGGCGTTGACTTTAACGTTGCGGTTAAATAATCAAGAAGTTATTTAGTATTTATACATTTACCTGTATATTTACAGAGACCGTTAGATCTCCATTAAACAGTATTTTAATCCCCTAAACAAAATTTTCCGGTTATTAGTCTTTAGTTGCCTGTAATAAATTCAAAATCGATTAAAATCTGAGAGGGACATCTCGCGAGGTTTGCTATTAGTAAACACATTAGCGTACAATGGATTGTTGATTCAATTATGAGCTCCAGAGCGGAAATATTAATAGCTGAATTTAACCCCAATATATTGACAATGCTACTATATGTACTTTATTCCTCGTGTAATGGTATTATTTGGGTTTCAATAGGAAATGAGGTCTTTTCATTTATAAGGAACTCTATATAACTATACCGTCAAGGGCATTTAATATTAATTTCTTTGGAAAAAAATATACTTAGCTTTCGTTATTAATAGTAACGAAGTAAAACCTGAAATTATTGCAAAATATTTATTTATTTAAAAATACATGAACTTGAACAGTATGCCTCTTTTATTTAAGAATAAGGAAAGTGACTATTATTAAAATTAGGAATTGACCTCTAGATACGTGTTTTCTTTTTTCGATTACCGTTTAGTAGGTGTTTTGTATATTTTGTCAATGGTTATTTATACATGCTTTTTATAAATAAGAAATGTTTTATGTTTTTTATCTAAAAATGGTATTTATTTCAATATAGACTAACTTAGCTAATTATTAATTACAAGGGTGCTCTACATTTCATTGTATTCATCAAGTGTCAGTATTTAATTAAACTCAGGTTTTTATTTAGCATCCTACGCTATAGCTTCGTTTGCACCTTAGGATACATTTAGGACTTATGTCATTGATAAAATATGTTCTTTATTAATTTATAACAATTATATATATTAGTATATTTATAAAGTTATGAATAACAGAAATTATTGCGCATTACGGTACGCATGACTATAAAATAAATTGACAGGTAAATGTTAATGTGTATAACTTGAAAGTATTTCTAATATAGTTTAGTCAATTCGTAAAGGAAACAATAGAATTTTTAAATATATCAACAAGTATCTCTTGAACGATTCCAAAAACCAATTCCATAACCTCTTGCTACGAAACCAATACTTCCAATAAATGGAAAAATGTAACATTAGCTAAAATATTGGTGTTGAAATTAAAGCTACTGTTAGAAGCATTTGGTTGTATACAGCAATTTTAAAAATAACATAATACATATATATAAAATTTCCAACTCAAATAATTGAAATTCATTAGATAAGGAAATATGTATGTACTCAAGCCTGACGGATTTTCCGCAATGAATAATCATCAAATGTGCATCGACTACAAGAGAACACTTCATAGTGGACGCTACGAGCTTTCGAATAAATTGTTTTATTGCCAGGAGATAAAAGGAGAACAATTCCAGTAATGCCTTTAATAATTTCTGTCAAATTATTTTTTTGTTGTAATGATGCGTTTTTTGTTATTGTAATTTATTCATAAAAAATTGATGACTTCAGAAGTGGTAGCTGGATATTGATATCTCAATATAAGTGTGTAAGTATTACAAGACCTTTCAAGTGAGATGTAATACAACTCTA
>JAHWXV010202007.1:0-12751 GCA_024586415.1 Phrixothrix hirtus | reverse complement strand
TCTTTTTAATATCTAAATATACATAACCATTATAATTATATTAATTTTAAAACCAAAAAAGTAATTTCCCTATATATATTTATATATATATATATATATATATATATATATATATATGTTATTTTACAGAATTCTTTATACTTAAATTATCTTAGTTTCCTATTTAGTATATATTCACTAAATAGGAAACTAAGATAATTTAAGTATAAAGAATTCTGTAAAATAAGAGGACACGAAATACAATACATACACAGAGCAACTAGCACAAATGAATTAAATAAAATTGACAAAAATCCATCTGCTTGATAAGAGAGGAAAAACGTTTTAATTATTAATGCAATTGTATTAAAAGGTTTTAAACATAGCGCCTTCACGTCATTGTTCGACCTGAGGACACGTTTCATCTGCTCAAATACGTGAAAGTCACATGGTCACGTAGGAAGATGCATCAGCACTTCCGAGTTGAATTTCTGCAATGTGACGCGGTCAACATTGGCTCGTGCATTGTCCTTGAGTATAATGACATCCTCTGGAAGCAGTTGCTCCTTTTTATAAATAATGTCATTATTTACCCGCACTCTTTTACACGCCTTTAGGAGTTTTTGGCGGCAAAGAGTCCATATGTTTCCATCTTTATATCAAGCTAGTCTCAATATGTGACAACAATAGGTCGCCTGTAACTGCTTTTGTTTTGTTCGCTTTCAGTTTGATGATTGCATAACGAGTATATTACCACTAGCGGTGTTCGTGTTCGTGCGTGAAGATTGACTATGTGTTGTACTAGCTTCTTCCTCACTCACTAGAATCACCCTCACATTTCTACAATCACATATAGCTTTCATATATTACTCACGTTGCACGTTGTACACTATGGAGCGCACTGGCTTTGGGCGGGTTCTACTTAAATTCAATATGCACTTACTGTGAACCGTTTCCAACTTCGTCTGAGTGTAATTATTTTGGGATTTGTGTCACGGTTGATCCGGTGTTCGATCACATAATTAAATCATATTTTTAGATTGTCTTCTATGGTTGGGTACTATATGAACATAACCTCAATATAATCTAATTTAAAACAAAGTTTATTTTATTAATGCAGCACAGTTTAAGAATATAAAATTTACATACATAATTATGTATATTAAAAAGGTAGCAATTATTAATGTATTTTGAGAGTTGAAAAGTATTCAGTAATATTAAATTTGTCGATTAATGGCTTTATTGTATTCTCTTAAATTCCAAAACGGAAATTTGATTTAAACTGTAACAATAAATATTATGAATCAAATACTAAAATTATAAATACCTACCTGCTGTTCTGAAAGTTGAGAAACCACATCTAATTAATTTTTAATTTTTGGCAGTTCCATTTTATCCGATATAAATCTTGCAAGTTGAATTAATTCCTCATCATTATCATCACTACTTTCAGAAGAATCTAAAATTTCTAAAGCTATAATAACTTTATTCGTTCAAACCACAGAATAAAGGTTCAAACTTCGTGTAGATTTTTATTTTAGAAATATCAAGTGACAGATAATTACTAGTTTTCTAACTTGCATTCACTACCTGAAACGATGCAAAATATATTTCCCCGGAAGCGAGTTTGTCGGAGAGGGAAATCAAGTGGAACGCGCGACTCTTAATCATTGCGATTCCTAAATACAAGTGGAACGCGAAATTCCATGTGAGTTCGTAAGAAGTGCACCCTAGTGCGTGAAATCGAACTCGCTATAAAACGCATGTCTATAAAAAGCTTTACGTTCAAAATCTGGGTGAAACGTTTATGGAAACAATAGTACACTCAAAGATCAAGAAGAGGGGATAATTAAAACTCCTAGACTTATTACTGTCGAAGTAAATCATTTGTTTGTTGCTGAATTACATCGAATGTACAATAAAAAAATCTTTAAAGAACTGCACGTGCCCGCAATCTATGACAGAGAATACAGTATCGACTTTGATTTTCCAACAACAGTTTGTTGTTTTCACGGTTTAATGGGCAAAGAGAACGTTCGACTTTCTTCAAGTCTAAAAAAGCAGTAGTTCTAGGAAATAGATTGTGGTGTGAGAAAATTGTTGATTTATAGAAAAATCTAAGATGGTTCAAAAATTATAAGATCAATTCGCATACTGGCTAGATCAAATTCACACCAGTAATTTTTTACCGTTTGAGCTTTGTATGTATATTATCAAATTGTGAGAGCAAAAATGAAGCACACCTGCCACTATGTAAAAAAAATCTTATGTCCGTTCTAGTTCATCGCATTTTTGGTCGATTATTTTGAACTCATCCAACTGAACAAATCCTTTAAAATAAGAGCTTTGAAATGGGGGGCAATGAGGGTGTTTTGTAAATACTGTCGTGCATGAAATCATGATACATTCTAAAAAGTGGCATTTCCAACAACTAGCAGATGGCGTAAGTGGTACCATGGTACAGGATGAACAAAATTATCGAATAAACGTCGAGCTTCCGGGGCTCGCCCACCTTAATTTTTACAAATATCATCACGGGGAACATATTTATAAGATATTTATATAAATAAATTCTAGAATAATGCAATAGTGTGATATAAAAGAACAACAGTAAACAAAATAGCCATAAAATTGTTGGCAAACTTTTCTAAACAAATCAATGCGTTCGCGTGATTGCATCAAAATACCTTCGTTATATTGGAACTGTATTTCTTTGCTTTGTATTCTTATTTATAATGTATTTAAAAATCGCATGATTAAATTACATTACTGCAAGTTGGCTGCTCCTATAGTAGTTACGTTCGCTTTTTTTTTCTATTATTAGAATATTATCCATGCTGAGCTCACCTTAATCTACGATTGAAATCGCAAAGATTTTTCCTTCGCCGCAATGAAAAATATATCCAAAACACTTGTGTTAAGCTTTATTGCAACTGCTTTATTCATTTGTTATTTGATTTGGCCAAAATAAACTCCAGATAGCTCTGTCAAAAAATTTCAGGACTCTGTTGTTCTTCTGGAGCTTTGTTTTATTTGCGCATTGGTTAAACTGAGGCCTGCTTCATTACCAATAGATGCTTTACTGAAAGTTACCACGACAAGCTAAGAGGTAAAGGGTTTTTAGCAATTTTATCGATGAACTAATTATTCAGAATTTTCCGGAAGATATGTCACTTAAGAATGACCCAAAGTCCAAAAATAACTTACTAAAGCTTTTAGAACGTTGGATATGCCCTTCCTGTTCTTAGTTCAGTATGGAGTTTTGAAAACGATAAAATTAAATTAGTACATGTAACAATAAATCTCATTGATAAATTAGTTAATTAGTCGACGATACCCAACAAAAGCATTGTCACAATTATTTAACGAATGTTACCAGTCTAGCCTAGGTGTTTCGTCAACGACAGGTATATTTCGATAATGATAAATAAATTGAACTACGAGGGCGGGGTAATAATTAAGCGGCCTTCAAATAAAGGGCGCCACTACACTAACTACGAGGTGGTGTTTTTATATTCGTGGAATGGAAGAGTTACTGAGGGGCGGGGCTTGTAAACTAATCGCAAGGTCTAGTTTGATGTCTTATTACTATAAATATCGAACCGTATCATTATTGGATTAGTGCTCTGAGGAAGGCCTTCTTTGGCGATTCTAGATGGTGATATGGCCGATCCGAACGTGACCTTAAACGTTCTGTTTTGTAGGAAGGAACTCGTAATACATATGATTTAGCTAAAAAATCTGTTCATAAAATTTATAATGTCCTAGGTCCGAAGAGTAAACTCAAATTGAACACCAAACTTAAATTGTAAACTCTGTTATTATCCCGGCACTCACGTACGCCGAAGTTGTATGGACTCTGGGCCCACCTCTAGCCAAAAAAAAATAACCACGACATAAAACAAAATAATTAGATTGATCACAAATGCACCCTACTAGATTCGAAACAATGACTTAAGAAAGGACTTAAAAGCCAACAACCTTATAGATCGATCAGTCATCCGAAGGGCTAACATGATTGAGCAGCTTTAAACCAACCCGGCTGTCTCATTACAATTAATGGCCAATCAGATAAAAGACTAAACGCCAAAATTGGTGTTCTAAAACATTCCCTTCTCACTTTAGAGGGGAAATGCAAAGTACCCTAGTATAATTGCCTTCCAGCTAAACTAAACAATAGAAGGAAGTAACAAAAAATATTGAATTAATAGTGTTTGGGTGACTGACATTTAAACAAGTCAGAACATGAAAAGATTTTCTATATGAGTACAAATGGCATGTTCACGGGCGTTTTTGAAGCTCTGCAGTGAAGACCAGGATGGAGTATTAAATCAGATTATTACAGGAGATGAAACGTGGGTTCATCACTATGAATCTGAATCTAAACAAGATTTAATGTAGTGGCGTAAAAAAGGTGCACCCCCGCCAAAGAAATTTAAAGTGCAACACTCAGCTGGAAAGCTCCTTACGACCATATTTTGGGATATTTTAGGAATTTTGCTCGCCGACTACAACAGGAGAATATTGTGCCACACTTTTAGAATGATTAAGGGACTTCATCAAAGAAAAGAGAAGAGGAAAACTTGTTAAAGGTGTGCTGCTAAGCAGTACAACGCGCCCATTCGTCGAAGTCGAGTTGCACAAGCTGCCCTGCACAAGGCAGGCTTCCAGGAAAATCATCTACCCTACAATCCAGACCTGGCCCCCAGAAATTACTATTTGTTCTCGAATATAAAGAAAGAACTTCGAGAAAAAAACTTTTCGTCCGATGATGAAGTAAAAACTGCAGTTCCAACATATTTTGAGAGCAAAAATGAATTATTTTTCTTCACCGGTATAAATAAATTAATTACTAGAGCTGTGAAATGTATTAGAGTTCAGGAGAATATATTGAAAAGGAAATATAATTCTGTTTTTATTTACCTTCCTTACCCCCCTCCCCATTCCGCGAATATAAAAACGCACCCTCGTATTAGTGTGAAATTTTAAATTTCTATTTTAGGTTGGTCACATTGAAAATAGTTTGTTCTTAGCAACTTTACAAAGAAGTGAATGTATTTTTGTTTGAGAAGTGTGCCGTCGTTATGTTTCTGTATATGAAAGGTTTAAAAAACGTAGATATTCTTGAAGAAATGCAAAATGTTCGGGTGATTCTGCTCCTTCATATGCGACCATAAAAAGTGGTCGCACAAGCGTCCAAGATAAACACCGACCGAAACGCCCTAGAAGTATTACTACACCAGCAATGGTTGCAAAAATCCACAAAATTTCAAAAGAGCAGGTGTGCAATATTGTAACACAAGAATTTGGCCTGAAAAATCTCTCTCATTGGAGCAAAAGCGTGTGCGAATTCAACTGTCGCAAGAATGTTTGGACCGTTTCCAAAACGTTTCAGTTGATTTTGTGCGAGCGTTTATTACCACAGATGAAATATGGGTTCACTATTATACTCCGGAAACAAAACTGGAATCTAAACAATGGCGGAAACAGGTTGTTTGCACCCAAAGAAAACTATGACAAGGAAGTATGCCGCAAAGGTAATGGTGTCGGTTTCCTGGGATACTAAGGAAATTCTAGTGGTTGATTAACTTTCAAATGGGCACACAATAAATGGCGAATATTATGTTGACCTTCTGGGCATGTTGAACGAAAATATTAGCGAAAAAAGCAGTCTGGTACGTAAAAAGATCATTTTTCATCATGATAATGCCTGCCCTCACACCAGTATCATTTCAGTGTCCAAGATTCATGAATTATGATATGATTTACTTCCCTATCCACCGTATTCGCCCAACTTAGCTCCATCGGACTTTCACTTATTTCCCAAACTAAAAATTTTCCTAGGCCAGGGCAAAATCTTTCAACTGTAACAGTAATATTTTTCTTTAATTCTTGGGTCTCCTAATTATCCTACTCTCGTATTTAAATATAAGTAATAACGGTGCATAATACAGAAGCAAACTGTATTAAAGCAATGGTACGAATTGCGAACCTGATGTGCAATAGGCAATGTTGGGACTTCACCCTGTTGAAGTCTCTTAGAAATGGGGAGTAGTATGGACAACGGATACACTTACATCAAATTATGAGAGTAGCCTAATCTGATCAACTCTAGTTTATCACCAGCTGATATCTGATTCTATAAGATTTGTTGATACATTTTTCAACAAAACTGCTGACAGGTTAACCAACACCTTCATTCCCAGTAACGTTACCGCAGAATGGTATGAATTGATACTCTGCCTACTTCCCCTAAAACCTAATTTCTAATGCCATGACGTTTTGATTTCCGATGGTCTTCTTTTTCAACGATTTACATCAAAGCGAAATTCTACCGCAGGTAACGAATCACCCCATTCTTATAACGGGATATTAGTTACGTCAGTTAGTTCTGAGGCTCTACAGAAGGTTGTATTGGATCTGCACTTAAATAGGATTCAACGGTTTATAGTTTAGGGCGCCACACGCTGAGTATGCCAAATAGAAAAGAATTAGATAGTGAAATAGTGACCGTTGGATACTATTTGTTTTTGGGGATAATATAAATGTGCACACTTGAAAGGAAACAAATAGGTTGTAGTCAGAATTTAATAGTAACAAGCAATTATTTAAAGAAAAATATAAATTAATAACAAATTTTAAGAGAACAAATTGAATCTGTTTTATAATAACATTTTCTATTAAATAACTTTAAGAAAGCAAAATAAATATTTAGTCAGATCTTCAATTTATTGGTTTACTGTAACTTTACCATCCGATATCGATTTGAACTGCAAGTGGATTTTGGTCCAAAATCCGTTGTTCGAACGAGGAATGCCAAGACGATGAATGCTAGAAAAATACACATACGAAGTAATATGTTTTAGCAACTTGATAATTCAGTAATAGGTAAAATATATCAGGAACTCTATTATTGAGTGTACTTCCATTTTTTTGTGGTTACAAATAGACAAAAAATATCGTAGAGTAAGCAATGTCATGCATAAGAAGTAAAATAAAATACCCTTTTTTTTATTATCATGAAGGTACTTGACCTTATTTCACGATGTAACAAGATGGCTAGCTTTCATCACGTGCATTAGAAGTGATAGGATTAAACCCGATATAAATCAATTGATGCCATCATTGTATATGGGCATTGTAATTGCTTCTTTGAATTAAGACAATTCTTCCTGATTGAAAATTAAACTAAAAGAACAAAGAAAAATTAATTAAGTTTATAATTACCAAAGTAAAATGGTCGAATTTAGAATGTTTGCAATCATGTTGTATTATTTTTGAATCTATTTAAATCTTCTTATATCTATATAATTATTGCCTTTTTAATGGTAAATGATTATTAAGTAATTTCATTTCTAAAAAATATTTTTAATTACAATTTATTTAATAAGGCATTCTTTTACAACTACTAAACACAACATGTCTATTGCAAACCCAAGAAAAGACTGCCTTCTAAATCTACTTTCCGAAGTTCTTAAAAGAATGTCATGCGCATTAGTTTAGTAAATTTACGACGTTGTCAGTTATTTTTTGAAATTGAAATGTTGCCACTTTTCTAAAAATTACTACAACCAAATATAAATGAATATATGAATTGAAATTTCATTGTTAAAGTAAATAAACTAAAAGCAGTTATATTATACATGTAACGAGAAACGTTACACGCCTCTGTAGCCATCATTCGTTATCTTTAACTCAACATCTTAAATACCACATATGTTCGAAAGGAAACCGGTTTGTCCTTTATATCTAGATTTGAATTTTTAAAAATTTATATAATACCAAGTATAACAAGTTTCAAAGTTAATTTATTGTAAATTCAACATAACTGCAAAAGAATACTTAAACTGTCGTCAATATTCAATGAGTCCCAAGTGAAAGAAGGCTTTACATGTAAATAGGTTGCTAAAGAATCTACTTTGAAACTTATAGAACTTGGCGTGTAATAACATTTCAATAATGCATTACGGGTAATAAAATTGGGCAATAGATGGTTTTTAAAACTTTTAAATCTACAAACTTGATACTTGGAAAATTGTTATGTGAAATTGAAAGAAATTGTTTAAAATTAATTAACTAAATGCGATTTTAAAAATCAATCTTCGAATTTACGTCTTTCCAAACATACTTTTACATCTTTAAAAGCTATCGTATAAAAGCTTTTATCCTAAGAATTAAAATAACAATACCTCCGTTAAATTGCAAGTATTACATCGATAACTTTATTACTTTTTTATCTATGGTTGTATTAAGACGCTAGTGGTGCTTGTAACGCTCTTAAAATAATGAATGAATTTGTACTCTACTAAAAGCAATGCTTTAAATCTAGACTCTATAATTTTTTTAAAAGCGTTGTTGCCGGCTTGCTCTGCAAAATAACTGTCAAGATAGCGAGAATTAGTGTGTAACAAAAGCTGTAGAACATATCCAAGGACGCTAGTTTTATTTTAATAAAATGGATGTTGAAAATGTAAAGATGAAAATTGGCGGATACAATGTACACTTTCTTTCGGTCAGGTAAGCATTCTTTGAAAGACAACGTTCTGTAACAATTCGTATAATTTGATAACTCTGAATAACATTCTAAATCACAATATTGAACAGGTCAATTTAAGGTGAACTCATTTAAATAAGTTTAGATACCAATTCGGTTGAGCATTAGGCTGGATGGCCCGGAAATATCGATCCTCGGCTGTTGTTTCTTTTAGCTGCCTATCAGATAACGATGGAACCATACGATTATCTTTAAGTCTAAACAGAATTAATATTATTCCAATACTCAAATGAATTATGATAAGCTTCTTTTGTGGAAGAAAATTTAATCAGGTTACCACTATTTCGTAAGTGCAGATATGTTTTATATATAAACATTAAATCCACTTATGAGCGAATTTTAACAAATTCAATTTACATTCAACGAATTCTCAAGATATACGGCGATAATTAAAATATAACTCAACAAAGTAACAAACAACAATGTTGTTTAATTGCGCAATATTATAAGAAAATTTAGTTCTAAACCCCTGAAATAAAAGAAAGAAATTTGTTGAATAAAAAAATGGTTTAATGAAATTTTGTACCAAAATAAGAAAATAATATGAATTCAAATCCAAGTCCCTCCCAAAATTTTACAAAAATTAATGACACGACGGCTACTTTGAGGGTTGATATTCTCAGCTCAAATAATAGATGGGCTTGCCCGGAACCGATCTCAAATGTTAACTCGTAGTGTGGCTGTAACATTCGAAGAATAGCTACGCGCAAATTCTTCCTATAAAGTTTACGCCATGATCTAATTCAATTCAAAAACGATATAATTTTAATTCAACTACTTATTGAATTAAAATTAAATTAAACACAACTATCATATAAGCCAGGATCATACTACACTTTACCCCAAATCCCTCCCCTAGTCATATTTGGCGCTGAAAAAAGTCATATCACAACAACTAATTGAAATAGTTTCATAGCAACCAAAAATAAAGAGAGAAATTTTAATCCATGATTCTATTGATTCTAAATTCCATAACCATTGGTTGCCAAATTTAAAATCAACCGCCAACAGTAAAATATAATAATGTGACTTCTTCAAGCGTCGTGAAAAAAGTAAATGGTAAAAAGTATGCGAGCGGCTACGCTATCCCTACTTACTTTAATTGAAAAATTCATTTAAATTAATTTCCCAATATAATGTGATTTATAAAAGAATAGTCGGCAACCAAAGTTGCATCAAAATTATTAAATAACTTAAATATTACTTTCCAACGATTTTGAAGAAACACAGTTACGGAATGATTAAGCATAAACGAATATTAACTAATAATTAGCCTAAATACCAAAAATATCAACCAATTTAAATCATAGTTTTGAATTAGAAAGTAATCAAGTGTTACATGCTAGAACGCAACAGTACGGAGTCTGAAATATATCGAGATGGATAATATATAATTTCATTTTCTCCTAGTTTTCTTAATATGAATATGTTCGAGAGAGGTTGTTCGACATTCTAGCAGTGCCTAGAATTTCAAATGAATAAACCAGGTCTTGGTTTAAAAGAATGCAAATGCATTTTTTTCTTTAATTAAGAATACCTGTACCTCCACATTATGGTAGTCGGAAAAAGACATTTTTAAGCTGGTTTGCTCACTGTGCGTATTCATTAGGGTGGTAATATACGTCATTGCCGATTATTTGCGACCACCACGTATTTCGCACGTTTAGATACAGTGCCCCTGATTGTCTTCCTGCGGTTGGGTATATAGAAGGGACGAAGTCCTTATCAGCTGCCTTATATGGAGGAGATTTGAAGAGCCCATACTGCCCGCATTGGGAGCTTTCAGAATTTGATTCTTGAAAAGGGGGCGATCAAAGAAAAATTTCACGCTGAAATTAGTACCTTAGAGTCGACTGCAACTCCTCGTCGTTCTCGGCAACTATTCGCTTAAGATCACAAGGGAACTCGCATGTCATTACGCCGGTCCAGAAGCTTAAAAAATTTTGTTCGCGTCTTCCCGTCAACCCACTTAGTATTGATAAACTCTAATCCGAAATGTGTACGTCTAGATCGGCTTAAAGATTTGCCCTTTTATTGTCATTGGAGAAGAGGAATAATCTGCGACCGTGTTAGGGGAACTTGATTAAATTAGCTAAAACTGTGGTCTTGCTACGAGACAATAAAGCAACTTGTGCTATACTATCATAAGTGTTAGCTGAGAGCCTAGATTACCAATATCGTCTTGAAATTTGCAAATATGCTTAGTGCGCTTATTATTTGTCTGCGGGAAGGTGTTCGCAAAAAAACTGAAGGAAAGCAGTCCATCTGCTTAAATTACTACCAGGGCATCAATAAATCGGATAACTGGAATAACTAGTAGAGTATAATAGAAATTTTTGTGTGGATGGCAGCTTCATTTATTCAGTCGAGCATAACTCGCAATTGAAGGAAAACTAAATTCCAAAACACCTGCTTACAATGGTAACTTGTGTACTATCGAAGATTGTTCTATCTTCGGACTGAATAATGAGCCAAAGGCGTAATGCAAATTCTGTCAGTTCTTTCTGTTCGTTTTCGCATTACCGTGTATATTATGTTAAATCTTATTGTTATTTTCGCATCACCGTGTATATCCCTAATAAAATAAGTCTAGTATAATAATAAGAGCATACAACTTAGTCATCTAACCTATGTTTAAAAGATAAAAATTCATTTGTAAAAATAGTTTAATCAACGCCGTAGTAAAGTTGCTCTTTAAACAGTATAAAATTCTATCAAACATATTCTGGTGTTTAAAAATAAATCGAAGTTAGTAAAGATTCATTTGTAGATAATTCCAGAAGTTATAAAGGAAAAATTAGCAATTTATATCCCTTTCATCTTTAAAAATGAAGCCAACTTCATAAAAAAGTATTTTAAATTTTAATGTGGCCTTGGAAATTATAATTGAGAAAATCAAACGTCAGTGATTTGGGAAAAATTACCTGATTAATAAACCAGAAATATCTTCAATGATATTTGTATTAATGAATTTAGAAAAACAGCTGGACCACTAGCACTCCTTGAGCAAACGTGCAGGGCTTGAGATCATTGGGTGACGATAACAGATTCTAGGCGCCGCGCGAAAAATAAACAGACCGTGAGATAAAATAAGAAAAAATTAGTCAATTGAGTAATTACACTCCATTGAACAATTCGTGCTTTTCCGTATCAAAGTATCAAAAAGAATAGAATGTGAGGGTTAATTGTTTATTTCGCGGGAGAAGTGGTTTCCTTTTAGCAAATTAATAATTGTACCTATGGATAAGATATAGTCATCTCACCTCCGGAGATTATTATCGGCGATAGAAAATCAATGTATTTGGAATAACTGAACAAGTTTTGAGGCAATTAATATGTTTTCATTTGATCCTACATGGACCCGAATACTGACAAAAGGACACGAACTGTCCGGAACTTGTGTAAGGAGATTGACAATTCAATTATCGTCACATTACTTCAACGCTTCTTCATTTTATCTTGGTCAGTCTTTTACGATACCGACAGACTTAGTCTGATTTAAGTACAAAATAAAATTGACCAACACTTCTTAAAAAAGACTGTTAAACGTAACTTTTAATTTCAATATAACAACTTTTAATTTTGATGTAACACAAAATACGACTGTTTTTTATTTGTATTGTTTTGAATTCCTAATTAGCCGGCCCCGACTGGTGTAGTGGTTAGCATGTTTACCTCTACACCCAAGGGACTCGGGTTCAAACCCGATCGAGAACGGTAAATTTTTCAACGGAGAAAAATTTAAAAAACATGCCTTCTGCTCGGATAAGGAAGTAAAATTGTAGGTCCCGTACAAATGTGATGTTTGGCACGTTAAAAATCTCTACTGGCGGTGGAACTCCTCCAGATTCGGCAAAATTCTAGTAGACATGGCGAAATGACTATATAATGATTCTAGTTCGAGGGCCAAGGAAAATTCCGCATCCCGATCCCTCAGACACAAAAACGAACAAACAAACAATTGCTAATTATATTCATTTTATTATACCAACGTTTACCGCATTTCCTCGTTCCAAGCGCTTACGAACCCAAACTAATATTACACCTGTACACCTATCGTTTACATATGAGTTCCCTTAATTAATCAAAGTACCTGTTAGCATGCATAATTTCCTTGATTGGAATTGGTAATAATGTTGTCGAATAATTTAAGGAATTTTTTGTCAGTCAATGTTATATATATATATATATATATATATATATATATATATATATATT
>JAHWXV010201954.1:0-13484 GCA_024586415.1 Phrixothrix hirtus | reverse complement strand
ACAATTTTTTGGTTAAACTGTGTAACTTTAATAAAAATTAAACGTTTCGAAAGCTATTTGCCTTCTTTTTCAATAAAATTGACAAATCAAAAAAAAAAAAATAATAACTGTGAAAGTTTCCATAAATATGTAGTTCTTTATGTTTATATTAGAATAAATAGAAGTAAAGTTGATTTTTTTATATTTATTAAAAACAAAATATTACAAAGATAGAGAGGTTATTATTTTTGAGAGCACCAGATAAAATACATAAATGTTGCAAGATATAACAAAAAGAACACATCTATTTCTACCACTCTACTGTACGTCTGTTCGGTAGGAGTTCCTTTCTTAACGCTTCTTACCAACTTAATTTCCATCGATGTAGTCGGTCTTGTTAGTTTTATAACGGCTGCAGCTGACAAGTCGGTACTAATATTCGGTGTCAGTAATATTAATGTTCGAAAACTTTCCGTGATGTCTTTTTGTAACCGTTGTAATCTCCAGGTATAACGTTAGTTTGGAATGCAGTATTGATAAACAATAAGTATAGATATGTCACGGAAAACATATTTAATACACTGTATCGGAGCCTTGTCATTGAAGCAGTATTTGTTTGAAGTGACAATGGGATACGTGCTTCAGATGTTCTTCGGGAGCTGAGTCGGTGCTATTCCACTAGCATAAGTAAATACCACAATTAGAACAACTAAAGTTATCTTCTATTTTTGTGTAGTAAAAACCAGCTCGTGCTAATTGAACAGGCGATATCGTATTTTTGTAATTCACAAAGGTTCATAGGCGGTCTTGAAAGTTACTATATAGATGATTTTTAAAAATATCGATGCGTCTAGGTACATGTTCAATGTGTGACTGAGTAGGCTAGAATAATTATCGGTATTTATATATGTTTTAAAAGAGGTTGCGTCACTGCTCAATTAATCGTTACAATGTTGCAAGGTACCTAAAACAAACCTCCCGTGTTGAAATTGTCGATAATTGAGGTGGTCAGTATGAGTGTTTTAATTTTGAATATATGAACTAGAAATTCATATGATATAGTGACCTCGTTACTAAACGACAGGTTGTTGAACTCAGTATGCATTTCCAGTTAATCAGTTGTCACAATATTGGAAGTTACGTAACTCAAGCGTGTGTTGAAATTGTTGATCATTAAGGTCAGTATAAATATAATCTTTACTGTATGAACCCAGAACTCATATAATATGAAAGGTTGCCGAACTTAGCACGCGTTTGGCAATTAATAATTCGTTACAGTGTTGCAAGCTACATTACCTAAACGTCACATTGAAATTGTCGATAATTGAGGTCAGTATGAATGCTGTAACCTTGACTGCGTGAACTCGGAATTCATATGATGTGATAAGCTCATCGATAAGTGAAATATTGTTGAACCCGGAACGCATGTATTGATTCTTTGACCATATATCCCTACTTTCACTCCCACTACAATGCAGTGTATATAATCTGCGAGCAGTTATTGAACAGTTATTGTGTTATTAAACATGTTGCCTATCAGCAAAAGAGGACGAATATAGAAGGAATATGTGTGTCTGTAGAGTGGGGCAGGTTTACACGGTTAAAATATGCCACAACGCCAAAGAAGAGTCCATTCCTGCGGTATCGCAAAATAAACGGGTGAACGTTTTGCAAAATTTTGCATTAAAACCCAATGGTGATGATTCGTTCGCCTTACAATCACTATTAAAGCAGAGAATAGATTCCAATAAAGTATTTCCATTGGTTTGTGCGCGGTTCAAAATGGCAAGCTAGGCGTCTGGTGCTAAGGGTGATGGTAATTTACTACTACGGCGGTTACTGGAAATGAAGAATGCCGTATAGTGTTCCTTAGTTCGGGGAAACCCCGCACAGATCAATCAGAAGGAGCATAAGTTATCCCTCGACGCGGAGGGCTATAAATTATCCCTCGATACGAAGAAATTGGTCGAGCAAATTCTACAGGATTTATAAGGCAATTTTCCTGAAGTACATCTGGCACAGAACGCGGATGGTTTGCTCGATCAATTTGAAGGTTTGTAGTAACTAAGATCTCCCACTTCGCAACCGCTGGTTGATGAAGACGCCATCGCAACTCCATCTGAAATATCTCATGTGTTGTCGCCAGTGTTGTTTATAGAATCACCATCAGTGATACCGCATAAACCTGAACAATCTCCATTAGTGATAGAGGTTACATCCGATTTACCAACATCACCCGTCGATGTTGAAGTGATCACCCACAGTGGAGGAACCCCGGTCACCACTACCGCTGGAGCTGTAGAAATGAGGTGGAAAGATTTGGCGGATTCTTTTCCTTTGCCTACCCCACCGCAAAATAATTCTAGGCACGGTCGGGTTGCTGAATTAGACGCGGAAATGAATAATGCCGTGATGATAATGATTTGTGCCTTATATCCACCTTACATTCCTTACATTCGTCTTGTATTACTTATGTCCGCTCACTATACCTTCCCCACCTAAGGTGTAATCGAAGCAATAAGTTCCTACTCCCTATTATATAAAGTGCTCTTTGGATGAGTTAATCGAACTTTGAACTTTATCGTAGTCCAGAGCGAGATCTAGTGAACATTTATGAAAAATATTGAGAACATACGATGCCTATGAGTACTTTATATAAAACTAAAAGAGCAACCAAATCAATATTTCATATGGGATAAAATTAGAATTAGAAATAAATTATGCAAAAACGTATCAAATTGTTCTATTAAATATAGTAAGACTCAAGCAGCAAGCGATTTTTATTTTACTGAAAAATCAAGTAAATTTTTATATTCGAAAATAAGCCATTAATATGCAGCACTAAATATAATGAATTAGTTCGTTATATATTAACGTTTTATAAGAGCCGTCTAGCGAAATTAATTCACTCCAACTTCCAATGAAGCTATGCTGGCGTAGTAGATCTACCCCAAAATTAACGTAATTCCCTTCTCAACCACGTTTTGATACTATAATGTGGCATATAAAGTTATTTTGGTCAGCTATAAATTTCTTAGAGATAGGAATGACTCAATAACACTTTAACTAAAAGGAATTTCTCTTTAATCTTACCTAGTACGGCCTATCTACTTTGCCAAGAGCTGAGTTTTTACCTGAAACAATAAAATAATCAAAATTTTTTAGGATAAAGTCGCTTAATAAACAACATAATTATTGTAACATGTAAAAAAGTTTGAACGACAAACAAGAATGGCTAATGGTTAACAAATATTTGAATTGGTTTTAAGCATCTAAAGCATGCTTGGTTGCTATGCTTCGGATACGTTGAAAAACTAACTCAACAATTAAATCTAGTTGATTATGTCGAACTTTGGTTTATTCATTAAGCTTTACTAAAATTTTTAAAAGGGGTTATTTGTATGTATTTAATTTTGCTTGATAAAGTCCTATACTTAATGTTTATCAGCTCAATGGATAAACAGGATCTTGTGATATAATTAGGAGGTTCATTAATTAATTGTTGTATGCCAATTTACCTGTTACTTATGTTCTTCACTATTCGTATTGATGGCTTAATAACTTAATCAGCACTCATTTATTTAAGCATCATCTTATGGCTAGAAATAAGGGAAGTTTCAACACTATGCTTTAACAATAGGACCAGTGTAATTTAAGTTTATAAAAAACATTTTGAAATTTAATTAAACCACATTAATATCAATTACACCATAATTACTCACAAATTCTGGAATCCATTCAACATTATCACGTAAACATTTTATAATACCAATCTTATACTAAAACCTATTTTAACGAAAATTAAAAGCACAGAAGGAAACGTCGCAATTGTAATTGTAATTGCTTTCCTTGAAGGAAATATCATTTAAAAACAAAAGCATGCCGTTCAAAGTCAACTGATTAAAAAATTTAACGAACAAAGTGAAATTTACACGATAAAAGTCGAAACTTAAATTTGATAAAATTTTGTGATTTATGCGTTCTAATAATTAAACAAAGGTTAAAATGTGTCATTCCATATTCACAGCAAACATTTTATTTCAAAAACAACAGGATATTAATTACTCTTACTCATATTGTTATTTTATAAATCAGAATGTAAAAGTCAAGTCTCTTAAATTAAACAACCAATTAGGGTTGATTATAAAATATAACTGTTGAGTTTTAATTATAAGTTACTTTATACCATCAGTTGGTAAGCAAGAAAAAAATACTTTATTAATATTGTTACTGCGTAACGATTGCTGTGATAAATATTGATTCGTAATATTTGCTTTACCAAAGTTGTGTCGGGGTGCAGTTATATTTGGAAGTTATTAAAAGAATTGGCATCTTGCAGTACAACCTCTTTTAGAAATGATGTTAGTGAAAACAAAAACGAATACCTTTGAAGAAACTTTAAAAAGATTCAAAGGTTTACATAAAATAGAAACAAAATAAAAAAATTAATTCAAAAGGTGACAGAATTCCTATAATTAACATAAAATTACATTAAAATTTATAAGCTACCTTTACTAAAAATAAATGGAAAAAGGACGACATTCCTTTGAAACACATATAAGTGCATTAGAACTACAATGTTTCAGAAAAACAAAAAATAGCATAGTATTAAGCTTACTTGCAGAAGACCGCGAACGAAATAAATGTGAACTTCCATTCTGGTTTCTACCATTAATGTTTTTTTTAAGAAAATACGAGGGGTTGTTCTCATATTCCCGGACTGAGCAGTTTTTAATTTTCATGCAATTTTTCACTATCATGTTTTTTAATTACTATACTTGGATAACGTGTGTGACAAGTTACAAAACAATTGCCGCAATATTAATTCTATTGTCTATCAGTTTGTCAGTTGTCGCGTATCAAAATGAATAACAACGAATATCAAGATTTAATAGAATTCCTTACAAAATAAGGAAAAACTCCAAAAATTATTCTTGAAGAAACGTTGGCTATATAGGGCGATGATTATCCTTCCAAACCAACTATTTGCGAATGGTAAGAAATATGTAAACATGGTCAAGAGTCACTGGATGCCGATTCTCGTTCAGACCGCCCCGTTGCCGTGGTCGCTTCGGATCTTATTGAAAAAACCAAATGTTTATTACAAATGGATGCAAGGATAAAGAAACGACAATTAGTAGCATTATTAGAAGTTTCAGAAACTACGATTTTCAGAATTTTACACTAATGCCTTCGAATAACAAAGATTAATGCAAGGTAGGTGACGCGGATTCTTTCGCCGATTCAAATGTTTTCCGAATAGAGGACACGTGAAAATTTTTTGACACTATTTGAAGGTAAACTGGATTCTATTATCAATCAACTTGCCATGGAAGATGAAACTACGATTTTGATCTTGAATCGAAAAGTATTAAGGGTTCTAGCCCTATGAAGAAATTTTAAGTCACTCCTTCTGTGGGAAAAATAATGGCAACCGAATTTTGGTACAGTCATGAAATTTTAATGATTGATTATATAAGGTTAGCACGGTAGCAGGAGAGTAACATGCGAGCTTAACGCATCGCCTCGGAGTGTCTATTTAAATGAAAAGACGTGTCCTGTTGCTCCTTGATAATGCACTACTGTACCAGTCAAGAGTTTCAAAAGCTGCCATTGCTGAAAATGGTTTCATAGAAATTAGCCATCTGCTTTACGGTCCAGATCTGGCCCTAGCCACTACTTTTTGTTTCCAAATCACAAAACAACTCTAAGGCGTTCAACATTTAGGAGCGATGATGAACCTGTAGCTGCTGTTGAATGCGATTTTCAGGACAAGAAGGAAGAATATTTTTATAATGACTAATTTTTTATTTAAACGGTGTAGGACTGTACCGAGAAATAAATTTTTATTCTTGTTCTAGCTTTTTGTTTTCATACTTAGGACGGGAATATAAATAAGACCCACCGTAAAACTTGTGCTAGCACGAGTCTAGTTCGATAAGTTGGGTAAAGTTGTAAGATATGGCACCAACAGGATAAAATTAGAATTACTTTGTGATGTCATACCGATTTTCAAGTACATCAGCCGACTATTTTAAGTTTGACAGCCATTTAAGGTAAACAACTTGAACTAATTTCGCTGAAATGGAAAACAGTGCCTACATTGCACCAAGCTTGTTGCTGTACTTTTTGTATTAGACTACTGCGTGTTTTTAATTTCTCAATATATTGATTATATTTCATCGAAGATTCAAAGTAACGCTATTTAATTTATGTTGTATTAATTATTATTAATTTGTATTTGTAAGATGTACTTCTCCATACTGTGTAGAAACCAGTTGCAGAACAATTAAAAATATTAAAAATGCTATTTGTAGAAGCTAGATTTTCTCGTAAATAATACGCCTATGTTGCTCTTTTATGCTAACTAATCGGTTTCTCTAAGAAAATTTGCTGAAGCGAATTATTGAGGAAAATCTACGGAGTTAAGCAGCGTTCGTATATCCAGTTAATTGGATAGATAACTGATGCCATTATCGTTCCTAAAATAAATATAAATTAATATTTACATTATTTCAGTGGATTATTTACATTTCTAGTTACTTTTTATTTAAATCTATAAATAATTTTTTGCACTTTCGGGACTAAAACGTCAACTTTAGTCACTTGTTTGCATGACTAAAGCGATACTTTTAATAACAATGGATTTAAATGTTACTTTAATTCCCATGTATTTTATGAAAAAATGCCAAAAGACAAAAGTGTGTATTTTGACGCAATTAACAGGATACATTAATCAAAATTGGGTGCTTCCGTTTAAAAAACTAAAGTTGACCTCTAAAAAATCGATTTCACTTCCAATCAAGGTCAAAAAAAGCCACCCTTAGTTACTCCCCTTAGAACCATATCACTGTTGACTGAAACATTTCCTCGTATCTTTCTTCGTTTTCAAAATAATTGGATGGCACGGGTAATCTGACATCCGATATACAAAATTATAAATGGCCATTTTTGATTTTTAAATTAATTTTAGAGTTTACAATGTAGGTGTATAGAAAAGTAACTAACGTAAATGACTTCAAATTAAATTTCAAATGGGAAAAAGAAAGTCGTGTCTTGGCTCACGCGAAATTTTTTCAATATATTTTGATTTCATTTTGTTTTACCTTTAAATATAATTTTAGATTTTTCGCGAAGTTATTACACAATGTTTGTGTAGGAATTTTGGAAAAGTACTCCTGTTCATTTCAATTATCGGAACTACAGCTAACAAACATTTTACGAAAGTCTAATAGAATCTTAAATAAATCTGATTTACAGACGACAAATGCCATTTACAATTAAAACATGTTCATTGTAAAATTTTAAAATACGAACTGTAATTTGAATATGAATTAAAAGAATGTGATAAGATAATGGAATGATCTAAATTGGTTATTTAATGAAATTAAATACAAAATACGACAATCGAAGGGAGTAAACGTATTAAACTACAATAACGAGAAAAAAATCTAGCCCACCCAATCATCGAGAATAGACTTACTGTGCCAAACTATAGTCTCTAATTAATAGCAGATTTCGTCCAACAACTCATTTTCTTGATAGAACGTTATATTACTGTGGCAGTGGCGTAGAACACGGTAATGGTCTCAAGCGTTTTACATTTGAAATCCATATAATTTAACGTACTGAAATAGAAATATTAATTCGTTAGAATCTTCTAATTAGATATTATTTTGTTTTATAAAGTAGTGTGTACGTTATTACTTAAGAACGTTCTGTAAAAAATTAACATATTCGTTAATTGCAAATTACAATAGCTACATTTTTGGTAACTATACTTCACTAAAGCCTTTCTTCAATAAGTATAAGTTAAAAATAGTACGTATACCTTAGTACCACTTTTAGTCATCAATATGTATTCGCACCTATCTTCCTTAAGAAAAATAGTTACTTATACGTATTGGCGATTACAAGTGTTACTTTATAATAAGTCAGTAATTAAGCGTTGCAGTTTATGACATAATTGAATATTTTTCTAAACATATAACACGCCAAAATGGAGTTACGACACGTACAACGTAACGGCGGAAGTATCCATACCCCGCCAAGCTAGCTAACTAGAGTCGGGGTTAATTTACGGGAATATAGCGTTCAAAATCGTACTGAGTAAGACAAGATCGAGAAATTTGAGCGTTACCAATTTCAGCCGCAGTTGCTCAGAAATAATGACGCATGCTGTATATAAGGTGGTAAATTGTCTTTCATAAAGCGGAAAGGGAGTTCCCCAGGAAGCCGTATCGCTTGAAATGCTAAATAAGCTATAACCAAAAGTGTCGATGTAATTGACACAGGTGAGTAAATAATTTCGCAAGAAATAATCGTGTTGACTTCCACTGTATATGAGTAACTAATTATAGTTGTTATTATGACACTTAACGATCATCAATCTCCAAGAACTATATCCAAAGCAATATGTGGAACTGAACATGGTTAACTTTTTGAGTCCATCCGGTAAATGTTCATTTGTTTATTTTTTTTGTTGCTGAGACTAGAATTGTTATATAGTCATTCGCCATACCTACTAGAATTTTGTCCAATATAGAGGATTTCCACTGCCCGTGGGAATTTTTAATGTACCAAACATCACGTTGTCACTAGACCTACAATTTTAGTTCGTCTGGCGAGAAGAAGTTATGCTTTTTAAATATTTCTCCGCTGAAAAATTTATCAACTTCGATCGAGTTTAAACCCGTTTCCCTTGGATGTAGAAGCAAACATGCTGATCACCACACCAAACGGAGTCGGATTACGGTACCTGACTGAGTACGGAGTAATCAAGCTTTGGAATTGCTCATAAACTTGTACTAGAAAATTGTATTTAATCTGAACTGAACTAAATCTTTACCTAATTTATAGCGAGGAAACCTTCATTATGCATTTCCCGTCGTATATCAAATAAAATAGGACCCGCTGCATTAATTCTACGCGGTAAATTCAATAAAACGAGTTGTGAAATTAATATTTGTAGCTTCTTTGTGCTAAAGCTAAATGTAAGATACACTTACCAATTACGGGAATTGAAAATGGACATTTCAATCAGTGTTCTTATTAACTGTTACATATACTACGTTCTCCCGATTGCTATAAAATTTTGCATAAAAACGAAACACTTCAGTTGTAACGTGTTCCTACCTCTTAGGGTTGAAATAGGGTTACTCATGCCATGGGGTAGCTTACAAGTCGGAATTTAGCGCATTTAGCTGCACTAGGTTGGTTTAGAAACTATACATCTAAAACTTACTATTAATACGTACACTATTTACAAGGACTTTTACCAGTGTGAACTATGATTGACAATAACTCGAGTCGGTTAAGTACTTTTAATTGGTTTTCAATATATATGTATGTGAGTCATTGCTCATAATACAATTTAACTTGAACAGCTCTGTTGTTTTAAGTTGAACTTTGATTAATTATTAATCACCGTTTCTATAATGACAATCGTAAAATTATAGGTGTACACCTTTCAAAAATGTTTTACCTATACTTGTAACCTTTTGTTACACTTAAAATATAATTTAGTTTTAATTAATCTACCTGTTATAATGTATTTTTATTCAGAAATGTCTGCATATTAAATATTTCAAACAGTATGTTTACCTTAATTTTGTAAACTGTATTTCATATGTAATCACTCTATGAGTGGTTATTTCATTTTAATGATTTAAACTTCAATTTGTTGTAATTTCAATTATTTACTAATAACAAAATTCAACCAAGAACAGTATTTATTTAAACAATAAACCAGTAAAACTATGAACAAGTCGTTTAAGTATTTACAGGTTTCATTTATTGAAATTTCTAACGGCCGTTTAGTATACTTTGTCAAAGGTAGATGGTATGACAATGCCTTTTCTTTATTTAATACTTTGATTTTAATATTGATGGGGAAGTTATAGATCTCAAAATGGCGTACACGGCTAGCATCGAGCACGTAACCTCGTTGTTTGTACCTTTGACGCGAGTGCAAAACAAATTAGGTAATTCTCGGATAGTGTACAATTGTTCATAATTAAACCTGGGTTTAATTAAGGGATTGGGAGAGAGCCGACGATGCCTTCTGCGGAAGTTTCAATTAGCAATGGCGCGAGCTTTTCCCCAGTCTATGAACGGGGTCGGTTCTCTAACTTATTGAATAGGGAGGACTGCTTTTATACAATCCAGTAAGTGTTTATCTTTATCAACTATTATCCACTAAATGAGAATTGCATAAAGTGTACTTAAATGAAAATAGGGAATGCGCGATGCAGGATGACACACGTGCAAATTAAGTCGTTTAATCCTTAATAGATCGCGCTATCTTATCACGTTGAAACACTACGATTCGTAACAAAAGTTTTGTCACTTGTTCTTTGAATTTCTATTTTTACTCGATGTGAACGGAATTTATCAAAAATTATAGGTTTAAAGTCACCACGTTTATTCTGAGGGTAACTCTAACCTATTTCGTAGATTTAAAATGATTCTAACAGCTCGGGCGGTAAAATAAAGCTCGCTTGAGGTGTTTACTTATGCAAAGGAGTAACAACTCTGCTTAAACCGGCTTCAAATGCATGTTTAAATACCAAACGGCTATCACCAAACCCAAGGTGAAATAGCTTTCTTTAAGCCTAACTTCGTTAATCAAAACATTTTGTAACAAATTGTCACATCAGCGTATGTGTAATTTAAGCGCGTGCGGACAGTAAAATATCAATATTAGAACTGTTTGCATATGCTCGGAAATAATAAAAATAATGATTCAGGTATAATTAAGCTAATTAACATTACTAAAAATTAAGTTACATATGGCGGAATACAATACGGAACTTCTTCTGCATGATTAAATTACATATCATTAAAAATAAAGTGGCTAATATAGTTTTAATTAGTATAATTTTCCGTTGACATGCAAAACTGCAAGGCGCTAATCTAATCACACTCTAACACTCGTTGTTTTATATGCACAATGTTCAATCGCCTTGACTTACATAAGCAAAATAACTTTGACTTGAGGTCAAGAATCTTGAACCCTTTTAATTAATACAATATAAAGAATCTAGAAACATATCGGATCTTAATACAAATTAAGGCAATGGTAATTAAATACAAATTGATAAATAAACTCTGTAAGCGGTAATTATACAAATAAAAATTAAAGCAAAAATAAATAAATAATTATGATAAGCGGTATTTGAAAAGTCGGTAATTATACATATGATTAATTGAAAATATATATACAGGGTTTTAACTAAATATAAAAATGGATGCAATTAGTGAAGCTATACCGTCATAACGCAGTGAGTTTGTATTTGTAATTAACTAAATTAATTACGTACGAAGAAAATAAACGGCGGCGGTATAGGTTCATTACACAGTATCCGCCTACATTCGACGAAGATGTATTCCGAATCCTTTATTTAATATCCTTTTTTGAGGTATACGCAAATAAAGCGTAAAGAATTCCTTGTAACGTTGTTTTAATTTGTCCCTCCGTTCTTAAGGGAACGCGTCATATTACAAGAAAAGTCATAACCTTGCTAGATGTAAATAGGATAATAGGTCATGTAAAAGTCGCATGTACTTGCAATTAATTTTAAAAGAATGCAACTATTGTAAGAATTTAAATTTAATTGTAACTGATTTTATTCATAAAACTATGAATTATCTTACTTCATTATTGTTACAAGTTTTAAATATGTAACGTTATGTTGTAGTATTACTTTATTTCCTTTTTTTATTATTTTATACTGCCCAATTTTTGTTATTTAATATAATGGTTCACGAATTCAAGAAAACATACCTTTTAATTACCTGTATTCAAATATCATGATGTAAGGGTTGCTACTCATGTATTCGGAATTGGTAACACTGGTGGTGTAAGGCGCTATCTGACATCCATTATAAAGTTTAAAATATCTGACAGTATACGCACTCATAATGTTTTGGTGTACGGACGCTATTTGTGTTGTTTACAGTGATTTGAAGATTTCATCGTAATAATAAATGGAATTAATTCGTGAGCATTTTCATGCCTTTATTTACAACGACATTCGACGTGGATAACCTCAAGAACAGTGCCTCAATCAACTCCATCTAAAACGTCACTGATTTTGTGAATTCAACCATAGTTGTCGTTCGATCACAGACGAATTTAAACAAGGCCATCCAAAATTGGTAGATGTGTCAGAAGCAATCGCTGCTGTGATCGAGCTATGAGTTACAAGGTTATCAAGTGGTATACCGTGAGTTGTGGCATCTCTAGACATTACTATGAAAAGTATACACATAAGATTTTACATGAAAATTTAGCCGTGAGAAATATTGTTCGCGTTGGATTAAGGATAATTTGAAAATCGCTTAAAAACAGGATCATGTCGATTCATGCAAACAAATGCTCAAAAACTACAATCGTCTTGTGTCAAAAGGCGCGTATAACATCTGCATAGGCGATGAATCTTGGATATATGTATATGAATCTGAAAGTAAGCACTAGTAGACTGTATGGGTCCGCACAGGAACCATTTCACAGCAAATGGTCGCCTATTTTCTTGGGATAAATGGACTTGAGGTTATAGTACCTCTAGGGAATTGTAGAATGGTCTAATGTAAATGTTTGCCAGCAGTGTTTAGTTAAATAAGAGAAAACATCATTCTTCACCAGGACAATCCAAGCCCTAACACATCGGCTCATACAACTCAATATTTGACAGGTGAAACTATGGAGTTGATGGGCCAACCGCCGTACAGTCCTGATTTGTACCCAGTAATTACATTTTGTTCCCGTGTGCGAAGAATAAACTACGTTTTCGACGCGAAAAGAAGCGGTTGGTGCGCTCAAAATAGATATTTTGGAGGTACCTCAATGGGAACGGAAAAATTGCTATGAAAATTGGTTCAAACGTATGCAACAATATATCGAACACCGCGGTAAATATTTCGAGAAACAATAAATCCATTTTTAAATTTTTGTTTATTATTCGAGATACATAAATAGCAGCCCTAGTACAATTTAATTTCATAGTATGAAACATAATATATCATTTACCTAAATTGTTTAATTCAATTCATCTTCATAATTTGAAACATTCATCATTTAATGCGGTGTGCAATTATTTGATTTATTGGTTACCTTTTCAGCAAGTATTATAACGACCTCAAAGTGGCGTAGGACTTATATACACCAACTGTTGCCTTTTGATGGTATAAAGTCGGTATACAAATACCTCAGGTTGTTTTCAGAAGGATAAGGGTCCAGAAGTTGATATAGGAGGCAAGGTGTACGTTAAATGTATCAAGTCCAAAACGTTCGGAATGGACATGATAGTCAGTTTAGCTAAAACTAATTAATTAACTGAATAAAACGGGATGCAGGTATGTACAGAGGGTGTTAATGAATAGGAGAGGTTTGGATTTAAACAAAGGGGAATTTGTGCATTGACTCATAAAGTTGCAACTCAATTTTTATACAGCATACTGTTTTAAATACAATTCTTTAATTACGAAGGTTACTTTAAATATTT